>QVRM01003051.1:0-67500 GCA_003439945.1 Dermanyssus gallinae
GCTCTCTTAGGGTTCTTCATGGGAGTTCCCTCGCGCGATACATAATAGCGAGCATGCAGAACAACCAGGCCCTTCACTTGCATTAGGCGAGGAGGCCACGTCGTTTAACCAAGCATTTCCTGGTTGTCTTGAGCTTATACACGAAGCTCTTAAGCACACCCGGGTGTTCTATTATTCCCAAGTCAGTCAAAGCAGGAGTTGCTGGGGGTTTTCTCCCTAGGTGTTCCTGTCAGTTGCCTCTAGTAACGAGTGTCAATTCTGGCTCTGGCTGGTGGCATTCGCTCATGCCTGCTCTAAACATGTGGTACTCAAACGACTACGCTCTTGCAGGGCACTCAAAGGTGGTCGCTGAGGATGTACAACACTTCCTAAACTTTCTTGGCAAAGTAAGCAGTGTAGCGCTCACCAAAATGCGAAATGTTCATTCCTAGGTCATGCTTTTTGCCGGAAGATGCTTCGGGCTGCCACGTCGTAGCTGAATCCGAGCTCAAACTTATTGGTTCCCTGATGGTATTGGAGGCAATCGCAGGTGTACTAAAATCCTATAGGGAAAGACTGAAAGACTGTGTACCATGACCAAACGTTCGTTTTTTGCTAAGGGCATATAGATGCTCTCTCCTGTTCCACCCAACTTTGCCCGCCTTATGGATGACCCACTTTCGAAGATGATGCAACCTAACTGATGACCAGGTGTTTTTGCAACACTTTAGCGACTTTGTGACAGATGTCTTGGGATTACCTCTGAACCCTGGAGCTAACTAACTCCCGGCCCCAAGCGCCAGGCTCTAATGACAACACATCCATGCGTGTCTCTGTGGGCCTCAGGCCAGGAACCCATATAGTGGGGCCATACGCATATAACAGCGGGAAACCAGTAGGAACCAACAGTGGGCAAACCTTGGCAGCTTTTAATTGACTCCAAACTAGGCACGATCTTGAACTGGTCCCAACCTTTGCTGGCGGCCCAATATCCGAGATGTGTGAAAGGGTAATACAATGTCTGACCGTTCAAGTAAACAATTACCACCAGCAAATGACTAGCAATAATGATACTGACCGTAATTTATATAACCTGTTTCGCCGAAGCAAACTGTCTTTGTACTTTAGATTACTTGCAATACGTTATATAATGAAGAGCATCGCAAAGTAATTTACCTAGATACATATATATCATGTTTCTTAGTAATCGTTAAACTGGCTGCAACAAATAGAGGCCTTGTAATGAGAATGGCCAGCATTGAAGCTGATATAACACGAAGTCTTCGCGACAGACATGTTATGCCGGCTGTTTTACATTGTATGACTCGGCCTGCCTACGGGCGGCTGGGCTGAACGGCAGCAGCAGCAGCGAGAGCTGTTTGTCAGCGGATATCTTGCTCTTGGAGAAGCGAGCGCCCGCCTGGCTGAGCTGAGCGTATATCAACCGCTCTGCGGCGATCTTCCGATCTTCTGCATGGCAGTTGGATAAATAAATCGGCAGATACACCGTTGAATACCCAGCTGCTGGTCGCTCCGAGCGCCCTATGCACGTTTCTCACCATTTTTTCCACTATCTCTATCTTCTTTGGTCATCTCTTTATAAGGGCACCCGCACAGTATTATCTAACACTAGCATAACAACAGCGACAAAACAACAACGACAAAAAAGGCAACACCAACAACATCATGAAGAGGTCGTAGTTTGTACACGCTCTATTGATAGGTTGGGGCCCTTCCCTATACGGGTCATTGACTTGACGCCAATAACACGCGCCGCTACTGTTGTCACCGTGTTGAAGCTTACCTGGGCTTACTAACTAAGCTAGTGTTGCTCTGACGTAGTTACGTAATCGACTTTCGGTTGGTCGGCGGGGGGGAGGCGTGCAAAGATATTGTTTACGAACTCGAATCTACCCAACCCGGACAGATGGTTCGTTACGCGGGAGGACAAATTCAGACTAGCTCACTAATCCCGATCCGTGACAATGAATGTTGGCTTGTGCGACCTGCAAACAACCTCTAATCGTTTGTGGGCAGCATGTTTAGCCAATGGCGTGGCCTCACGTCTCCGATTTAATGTTTTGTGCAGTACGTTGGTTATGTGTATATATAATTGATGTTTAAATTCATTGAAGTATATAAATATATAAATATATATATATATATATATATATATATATATATAAATATATATATATATATATATATATATATATTTGTTTACTCTCATATAGCTTTATTTCCTTATATATATATATATATATATATATATATATATTCACTCTCATATAGCTTTTTCCTTATATATATTATAGGTAACAATTTATATATATATATATATAGGCTTAAAATCCCGCAACAAACCGGAATTACGTCGATGGCATATACGGTAGCACGTATCAGATAAGTCAGAGGCGGGAATAACCTTATCGCGTCGGTAAATGGCCCTTCCAGTGCTGCGTAACGCGGTGGTGGAACATGAAAAATGGTTTGAGTGTGCAAACTCGCGAACAGCGGCTAAAGATAGCAAATTGAGGATGGCGAAAAGAACGATGTTGTGAAGTTTCTGGTGTTTCCTCCTCCATTCGGTTGCAAAGGCGAGAAAACCTCACACACTCGCACGAATCCATATACACATTAATCACTGCTAAAACGAAGTTCGCCATCGGATAGGCGCGAAAGCTGTTGTGCAGATTTGAGGAGTATATATATATATATATATATATATATATATATATAAAGAGAGAGGGAGAAAGAAAGAAAGAGAGGATTGCAATATCATTACTAATTGTTTGGGAGATATTGAACACCCAACAACATGGGCGTGTATACTATTCGCTGCGGAACAGGTTCTCTGTCAGACAACGCAATGCTATTTTTCTAGAAACATTTATACCATCCGAATAAGGCCTTTGCTACAAGGCTTCATTGTAACAACAGCTTAATTTTTCGTTTTTTCTGCTACATAGGAAAAATAGCTTAACATGGTGATTTTAGTTCAGCTTAAATCTAAATACAACTTGTTGGCCTAAACCATATTTTTTGCGGTCGTCTGTACTATCTATGGCGTTTGGATGTTTGCATACTTTTGCATATGCAACTGCCTCTATGTATAAGTGTCGGCACTCGGTACCTTGATGTTTAACGATCTGAAGCTGTTATGCCATTAGACACGACTCGGATTGAACAGAGTCGTCGCTGGTCGCCAAACAACACAACATCATCAGTACTAAACACTGCTTGATCCGGGTATGAGGTTACATTCATGAAGCCCGCCACCGTTTAAAGCACTATGGGCGGTACAATAGCTTCCGTCACAGCGAATGTATGTATGCCCGCATGAACGCGTGCACTCTAATACGCACACACAGACATACGAGTACACCTACGTATGAGTCGTAATGCTGCCCTAATTTCCTCCATTTTTCTGGAGGAGATTAGGGCAGCTCCTCCTGTCCTACAGGAGGAGAGCCTCCCTAATATCCTGGCGGAATCGCCTCCTGGCGGAAAGGTATGAACTTCAAGAAAATGCATACCTTTCCGCCAACAGAAAAACTACACGATGTGTTATCCCTACTGAACTGCATTCGTGTTCGAAATGTCATCGACCGACACAAAAACGACCGTGTGTATCAGTGAAATGCAGCAAATAAGCAGAATGCCGATATCTTGAGTCTGCTGTCTTCTCCGCACACTTCAGCGCATGTTGAATTACTGGTGCCGTAAGGTTCATACGTTGTGTGGAAGGTCCTCCGCAGAGTTCAAATTATGTCCGTCTGTGGTATATCACATTTAGGCTAAGGCACTGACTACTTTCCAGCGAAGTTGTCTGCAAGCTGAACGCACGCCTTCGATGCACGTCCACCCTGTTCGTTTTTCTGTCATTTAGGCTCACTCACCTGACGACGAAACGATTGCCGTAAGTTTCGTGAGCGAACTCACCAGATGTATATCCAACACCCTTCTTACCACAAAGTACAATACAATTACTGACACCACAGCATGCGCGACGATTTCCATACACACACACACATTTGTAGTGGCGGTGGCTTAGGCGGCTAACGCACCGTTTGAAACGGGGCCTTGCCATGGCAACCACGGTTAGCAAAACATCGCTAGTTCGAGCCCTGGCCGTGCTGGTTGAATTTGTTGGACGTGGTTGTCATTGCCTTGCTGCTACATACCTCTGCTGGAGAAAGCCTATATAATTCCAGTACCAGAACGCAATGACGATAGATGCATTTAGACGGTATCGTGCCACAAGCAACTTAGCTTATTTACGAGCGTCTAAAATGTGGTTGTCAGAGCGTTAAAAAAAAAAAAAACAACTCCCGCGCTTGGTAACACGCGTTGGTCGAAACCGCCAAGGTTACAACCGCACACGGCTAGGTGCAACCGCCTTCTTTCTTCAGTGCCGCCTAAGCATTGGCCCATTTTATGTGCACATTCTCATGCGTACACTTGCTAAGCTACGGGTTTTCCCCCCGGGGACTTTTGTTTTTAAAGAGGAGAGTAATTGAAAAAAAGTGCAATACGCACACACGTGCTGCGCCGATCTACCTACGTTTCGATTACGCACTATCGAGTGTCACAATTCTAAGCTGCGGTTTGTACAATGTCGTGTCTTTGCGGTTCGTAGCTTCATCGAGTGTTTTTAAAAGTAGGCAATTTGTTCTGCATGGTCTTCAATACTCTGCGCTCTGGTGTGCCCAAGCGAAAATTTCTAAGCCTTGCTGTGTAAAAGCAGGCTGAGAGCCTTTCTGATTCCGTGCAGGTTTGGAGTGTATCCGTACTTCACCAGTGCCTGGTTCGAGTCGTGGGCGTGGCCGTTGCAATTCATACCAGAGCGATAAACAGAGACAACGAGTTGGCCCCCGGTGCGAGTAGGCGCCGCTAAGACTCATTGGGCCCTAATTTGTTTAGCATCCGTTTATGCGAGGCGACTACGTGCGACGTCCTCATAGTCTTTGCTGTGGCTAAGTGCACATATAGTGAGCCCCATCCACGGAAGCATCCAGAGTCAGCTTAGTTGAAGAGCAAGTAATTCTCCGCCGGTGTTTTAGCCAGCTTCAAATCATATGCGTGTGCCAGCAACTCAGCTCAGGTTTCTCAGTAGGCTAGGTTTCTCAACTTCCGCCGTTATAATAAATGGCAAGTTGTGACTTTGAACTTAAAGTCAAAGGTCATATTTGAAGGGTCTCTGCTTCAGTTATATATATGTATGTATATATATATATACATACTCTAACCAACCGACCACGGCGGCACTCTCTCCGGTGTGTGTACGCGAAGCCACACATGCGGTGTGTGGGTTATCTTTATAAGCGGTTGAATATTCTTTGCCAGCGTACCTGGAAAGCATCTGAGCAGATACGAGTAAAAAGGGCACTTAGAAGGCTTTGCTCCATGGACGTCTTTTCGGTCATTAGTTGTTTGATCCATGAGTGACTATTAGGCGGCGGGACTAGCGTATTAGGGGATCAAATCGTCCGATGTTTTCTGTGTCGATCTAGATGAAGAATAGACCCTCTCCATGTACAGTTGTGTGGCGCGGGCTGCAGCTGCTCTTTATAATAATAATAATAATAATAATAATAATATACATCTATTTGTCTACACTTTAAGTGGGCCAGTTTCTCTCGGCAACCTTGGCGTTGAATTCGCTCGTACGTTGTAAAGCCTTTCGTGACACTATCCCTTTTGCTAGCACTGAGTGAGCCCCTCGGCTTCGATTGCAGTTAAACTAAATTACCCCCATTTGGAACTATTTTGGTTTAGCTTTTTGCTGCAAACTGAGTTACAGAGGGTGACTGTGCGCTTCATATACGCGTCCAATTTGCCACAGAAGTACATCGGTGTTCGTTTACTCTGTGGATTAAACTATAGACTCAGTCGAAGTGACGGCGTGGCTTAGATAGCGTAATGCCTTGCTTCTGATGAGCTCGATGGCAGATTCGATTGTGGGTGTGAACATCCATTTCTGATGCGCGAACATGTCAAGAGTGTACGAGGTGTGTTCAAAAAGTATCGCGACTTTTGAATTTTCGCGGGTTACGTATATTCGAATTTCGATTTTTTGTGGCGTTATATTGGTACTCATGTCTCTCACTTATGCCGACAAGCTCGGCCATTTTGAATGTTCACTTAATTGTTGACAGCTGCTTTGCTTGCACGTGTTTTGGATCGTCTTCGATTTTTACCTATTCAAAAAAATGGATCAAAGAACCTGTATCAAATTTTGTGTGAAAAACGAAATTAAGTGCGCGGATGCATTCCGAATGTTGACTGTGGCATACGGAGAAGCTACTTTGGACCGAAGCAACGTTTATCGGTGGTACAAAATGTTCTCAGAAGGCCGAGAAGATGTGAACGACGAAGAGCGTGCCGGATGCCCGAGCACTTCAACAACAGACGAAAAAATTAATGAAGTGGAGAAAATGGTATTGGCCAATCGTCGAATCACCGTTAGAGAAGTTGCTGAGGACCTAAACATATCGATTGGCTCGTGCCATTCGATTTTTATCAATGATTTGGGCATGAGACGGGTCGCCGCGAAATTCGTACCAAAATTGCTCAATTGCGACCAAAAACAGCATCGCATGAACATTGCTAATGAGATGTTGGACTCTGTCCGCGACGACCCAAATTTGCTCCAGAGGGTCATAACTGGTGACGAATCGTGGGTTTATGGTTATGACGTGGAGACCAAAGCTCAATCATCTCAATGGAAGCTGCCGCACGAACCAAGACCGAAAAAAGCGCGCCACGTTCGGTCGAATGTGAAAGTTTTGCTGACAGTTTTCTTCGATTGCAGGGGCGTGGTGCATCATGAGTTCTTGCCACAGGGTAGAACGGTCAATAAGGAATATTACCTGCAAGTTATGCGCAATTTGCGCGAAGCAATCCGCCAGAAACGCCCGGATTTGTGGAAGAACAAAAATTGGCTTTTGCACCACGATAACGCCCCTGCTCACACATCGTTGCTTGTGCGCGAGTTTTTGGCCAAAAACAACACACTAATGATGCCGCAGCCACCGTATTCCCCAGATCTGGCCCCCTGTGACTTTTTCTTGTTCCCTAAACTGAAGAGGCCCATGAAAGGACGACGTTACGCTACGCTTGACGAGATAAAGACGGCATCGAAGGAGGAGCTGAACAAGATAAAAAAAAATGTTTTTTTGAAGTGCTTCGAAAATTGGAAAAACCGTTGGCACAAGTGTATAATATCTCATGGGGATTACTTTGAAGGGGACAAAATAGATATTCATGAATAAATGAATAATTTTTGAAAAAACACAAAAGTCGCGATACTTTTTGAACACACCTCGTATGAGTAAAGATACTAGAAAGAGATGACACATTTCGGTGGCGCACTTATTTTCGGTGCTTGGAAATTTCAGTCTGCCACAAAGATTTGTTATTAAAAAGGGCTTTCATAAGGCTGCAACATTTCCAGTAAGGCCAAAAAAGATTCACCTGGAAGAATTAAAGAAACAGATCGCATGAGAAGGATTGTACGGCAATATCCGAAAAATATCTTCCCTGGTCCTCAGAAGTAATGGACGCTAAATAGTAATTCCAGGGGGTCATTCGCACACCGGGCAGAGTATAATCATGGTTGGCCGGAAAGATTATTATTTTAGGCTCATTCAAAGTATTACTTTCGACGTGATTGGCTGGGCGTGAAGACGGCTTGCCGTTATCTCCACACTGTCTGTGTCAGGTTCGCGTCTAGACTCTCATATATTTGTTCTGTAATGTGGGATAGATATGTATTGTATCTATAAGAGCGGATCGGCAAGGTCTAGTACTTTCCATTTTGCCTCCTGACCGAAACCGCTAAGGCTTTCCGGTCTGTTTTCGTCAGAAGCGTCATTCGTCAGTTACGCGCAGGATATTTCTTCAGCCAAAACTTATTTTGTCTTAATTTGATTCAATGAATTGAAAAAACAGGTTTCGGCGACTCTTAAGAAACTAAAGATGGAGGAGCAACGAATCCCCCTGCTCTCGACGTTGTTCTTAAAAAATGTGTAACCGTCGGAAGAGGAAAAGTCGCACCAGATCCGGCGGATTGAAAGGTCGCGAAAATATAGAAGTCGAATTTTTCATCAATTAATCTGAAATCAGTTGCGCAATCTTCCGAAAATTTCGCGGTAGTATACCTTATTGAGCGTAGAACTAGATGGCAAACATACGTAGAAGATAATTCCTTTGTAGTCAAAGAACAAACGGTCAAAAAACGTTTGCTATTAATTCTGCTTTCATTTTTTCAATCGACTCTCTACCTGGAAGCACAACTGGGAAAATTGGCGTAATCGCTAGTCATCTAACGCATAAAATAAGGACCAAGACTGTTAAAACGGAATCTTAAGATACCTCTAATTTCTCATCGATCTCTCTGGTAGTAATTCGGCGTTTGTTCAGTAAGATATCGCGAACTTTTTCATTGTTTTCTTCTGACATTGTCATCTGACATTGACATCAAAGGCACACCTTGTTTCGGGATACTGCTTTATCACCATGAGCACTCCGTAACATCCTCACCACTTGAGAACATATGTGTTGGTTTTTGACACAGAACTTGATGCAGGTTCGTTGTTCCTCCATTTTTAGCTCCTTAAAAACCGCCGGAACGGTTTGAGTATGGTTAAAAAAGTTTTCTTCACTTTTTTAACCATACTCAGAAATAGTCGCCACCACTGATTGGCCGATGTATCTAGCAGATGAATAGCGCTCCTAACAAAAACAATCCGTAAGACTTTAGTGGCTACGACCTGGCGGCAAAACTCAAAGTAATAAAACTTGCCCATCCGCCCTCGGCCTCCTTATATATATATATATATATATATATATATATAGGGAGAAGAGAGAAGAAATACCTTTGTATTTATCGTTCTTTTTATTTTCCATCTTTATCATTCTCCGCGGTCTCTGATTTTTTATGAACATTCCTACCGAAAACGAGGCGTTCCCCCCCCCCCGTTCGCAAGTAGAAACGACGACGGCGTCTCAAGTAGTGGATTTGCCGCATTGCAGCTGTAATTGGCACTGGGCGTGACCGCACCAGCTGTCACCGGTTCTCCACCACGAGAAGCAGAGACATGGAAGAAGGGAAACTAGAGCCCATTTGACGCGATTCCAGACAAACTAATTGGTTTTTGTTTTAATACGAATACTTCCGCACATTTGTTTCGTGTCTGGACGCGATGATGGCGGCCACTGATGATTATGGTTGGTGGTGTTGGCGATGATCATTTGTAACCGTAGTGTCACACCGGCAGACGACATCACGACTGTGTGGAAGTGTGCGGGGATTAGCAGGCATTTAATCGGGCATCGGTGCGACACATGCCCAGTTTAAAGCGATCTGTGTGAGAACTTCTGTAGTTTGATTAACTTATGTAAGTGACAAGGTAATGGCATTAATTCATTTCTCTAAACTACAAATTTGGTCATATCTGGTATATTCTGGCTGCGACCAACTTTCTTAACCCAATTCATAAAGGTATATATATATATATATCGTTTTAGGAATATTTTGTACTCTCAAAAGTTGCACTATATCAGATATGACTACACGAATCGATAAACAATTTAATCATATATATATATATATATATATATATATATATATAATATATTATATATATATATATATACTATATATATATTATATATATATATACATATATATCATATATATATATATACATATATATATATATATAGATATACATACATATATATATATACATATATATATATATATATTATATATTATTATATAGTGATAAAATCGCTTTACCCAATACATTTCGTTTTAGGAATTTTTGTACTCTTAAAAGCTGCACTATATCAGATATGACTACACGAATCGATAACAATTCAAAATCAGCTTTACGCGAACAGCAAAACGCGGCGGCTTCTATATTGTTACGTAAGAATGTTTTAATGCATACATCATTTAAGCAAAACATGTAGAAAAACAGCTTCTGCACAGTAAAATATTTCGACATAACACACATGTATGGTTGAATTGTTTATTTTAATTGTAAAAACGAAATACATATTGTGTATGACTTCCGAGTGCTCTAAAAGCAACCGCTATGCGACGTGGCGTTGATCCAATGAACTCATCAAGGGTTTGCTCTGGAATATTCTTCCGCTTCTCGCGCGTAGCATGAGCTCCGAAAGTGTTGCTGGAGTCTTAATTCGCCGTTACAGCTCATACATACCACACATGTTCGATGAGAGACAAGTTGGGAGGTCGGGAGAACATGCACGCCACTACATTAGGCTTGTTGCAGCCTCTGCGAGGTTTCGCCGAATAAATGCTAGTCTCCCTCTAAGATAAATTTCGCATTATTGCTGTCTTAGCAACAGACACGACGTGCGGGGTCACAATCTCATGAACGTGCATTTGGACAGCTAAACCTCTTCCATGTCAACCGTGGACTTGAGACATCTCTGTTGTTGACAAGCTACAAAACGTAGCAAATAACAGAAGCAGAACGCGTCGCTGTCTAAGTGGTTTCTATATCATCGCTTTCTGCGTTTTATTAGGTACAAAGGCTCGATTGGTTGGCTGATCATTGCGTCGACCCGAAGCGAAAGCGGTCAACAACAAAAACTATGAGCTGATTCCGTTGGCATAACAGCCGTACTTAAAAATTGGGCTGCCTAGACGTATTTTATACCACCTCCAATCAGCATGAAGTGCACTTGATTGTTTCGAAAAGCTTTGGGCGGCAATTGAAAATGAAGCCTATCCCTCAGGTGTGTGTACGATGGCAGGAAACATTTTGAACCGAGCACTTCAATATTTGCGGCAAATGTCGTGAGTCTCGTCATCCAAAGGCAGTAATGGGGTAGAAAGATGTGGCTCGTGTGACCGGCGCGGTTCACGAAAACCTAAACATAACAGATGCAGCGCTAGAGAAGACTTTTTGCTTGAATTCCGTGTCCCTCCGTAAAATTCTTCATGACAACCGTGCGCTCATCAAAAACAATCTGCTACGTGGGCTACCTTGCGACAGTGGTTACAGATGAAATGAGCCGAAGATCTTTATGGATCGCAAATTGTTCACTTCTGAATTTAATAAAGTTCAACGAAGGCCGGTCTTCTTTGTTCTCAAAACTCGTCGCAGGTGAAAAGACTGGGTAAAAATTCGATGTTCCTCTCATCAAATCCGAGATATCGAGGTAGTCAGACGTTGGAACGGCTCCAACAGCGGTTTATTGGCGAGATAATGGTCGCCGTCTTATACAGGAGTGGATTGGGAGGATGGTCGAACTGGAAGAACGTGATACGATAATGAGTGACCGGTATACTATAGAATGCCAACCATTTTTTACGGTTTTTTTAACTATATATTTTTTAAGTGTAGGGTGGTTTCAGGGATGCATAATGCAGCAGCAAACAGCGAATGGCATGTAACTCACAAACCCACTACAACCGGATTCCTCTTCACTCCCTCAGATTCGGAATTGTATGACATTGCTTCGAGAGAAAGCAGAAATATATGAAGCACTCACTGCACGGCACCCTCCACCCAATAATTATGCCATGTTTGGTGTGACGACGAGGACACTTTCAGGTTGAATGAAAACAAACACAAGCCATAGCCGAGCGAAAGAGCCAGCAACTGTCTCTAAAGAATATCAGCAATGATCAGCTCCTGTTCTCGCCCTTTGCGCCGGACAGCCCCCTAATGAGGTTAATTAAGTTTCATCGTTTCCAAAAACGACAGTTTACAAGAGGTTGACCAAGTACGCGGCTGCAGATGAAGCAGAAACTTGGCTCTTCTACACAGCGGAGCGACACGAGATTCACAATAGAGTGCTCTGCGTGAGGAGACCCCAGAACAAAGTGAGGCAGTGTAAATGTGCATTTTGTGTCGTATGCATCAGTGTTTGCGTATTTCCCTGGGTTCCATAGACCTTGTAACCATATGTGATCTGTTTCACTTAGCTCGAGAACACGTACCCGTCGTGACGGGCCTGAGGATGTATTGCTAAGGGTGGCACACGCTTGTACATTACGCAGTTCGTTATCTCACTGAACTGGGGGTGGGTAACAAGAAACTCGAGAAACGTCGAGCTTCTCGGCTTATTTCTGCACGACAAACATACCCGGGGGATCACGGATAGGGTTATCTCCACAATGTCCGTAAAGGTGCCCGCTGCTTTCATTTTATTGAGATGGGTGTAATACTTGTACAGTTATATGGCAAATCAACATCATCACACCGATGTCACAGTCAGATGGATGGGTATAGCTTTGTTGATAACATAATTGTTTGTTTTCCGTACGATGAACATGACTTAATTACCTTGTTAGGCTTATACTCGTGTACAAATATACAACTGGGGCGATGACACATTCTACATTCACAGACAGTTCTGGTACATGATTGCAAACCGCGCTAACGCAGGAGAAGGACCTTTATTTTCTAAAGTAGAAGACAGAATCTTTCTATTAAGACACCTAATAATATTTCTACTGAGACACCTGTAGTGCGTGCACGCAACGTTTAATCTATATAGTAGCTAAAACGTTTCTTTCCTTTTGACCATTTTCATAATACTGAAGTTTCTTCAAGTCGATTTTTAAAGTCTGTGTTGTCCTTTCTGACATTTTTGTTTAATTTTTATAGCTTTTACGCACTGATATCCTCAAAAGAGATGCCGGAAGCCCGCCAAACTGAATATTGTATACATAGAAGAGCTTTGTCAAGACGCTTTTTTATAGAGTTCATATAAGATCGTTATTCCGTTTCTTTGTAACCTTGTGGACAGCCTGTTTTCATCATGCAATGCACACGTGTTGATATGTGTATATGTTTTATTCAAGACCTGTATGTATTGGAAAGTAAGATTCTAGCATGCACTACTTACCCAAAGTGGTGTAAGGGTACTTAGTTGTTCGATTCGCCTTGTGCTGGATTCTTGCTCACTGCCAACTTATATATATATATATATATATATATATATATATACGCTAGAGATAGCAACAATGATACATATGGCTTGGTCCTTAGTGACCAATGAAAAAAAGATTTTCATACGGGTTCCGACGGGCTTGCACCTGATTAATATCCCCATTATTTATGTATATATATATATATATATATATATATAAATAAAAAAAAAAAAAATATATATGTATATATATATATATATATATACATACATATACATGAGAAACGCTAATGTGTAAATCTATATGCTGGCTTTGTTGCTTTTTTTTTCAGCTATCCGACTGCGATTGAGCTGATCACGAGTGGACGTGTGAACGTTAAGCCATTGATCAGCCATCGTTTTCCTCTCGAAAAGGCGGCGGAAGCCTTCGAAACGACGAGGACGGGCGCAGGAGGCGCTGTCAAGGTGATCATCGACTGTACCCCATCGCTGCCGCCTCCGCCCGGTTCGCCAAAGAGTGAAAACTGAAGGCGACGAAATTCGACGAGGGTGCGAAGTCCGCCACGTCGTCGTCGTCATCATCGTCACACACAGCCTGCAGTTCCCGTTACTACACCTTGCTGATAATTGCCGCTAACCGAAACTATCCGACCTCAAGAGGTGAATCCTCAATAAAGAAGAAGCCAAGGAGGACCTAGAAATTACGCTGAATTATGTTTATATATATATATATATATATATATATATAAACATAATTCTACCAATAAATCCGTTTGAGATGTTTCGTTTTCGACTAGTTGCAGTCTGTAACACTCGTTGTTATGTTGCAGCTATTGTTGGTATTGGAAAATTGAGACAGAGTACAGCAGATATATGAGAAGCAAAGGTACACTGAGTAAAAATGAAACGATATAAGTATACATTGGGTAAAAAACACGCGGGCCTATTGGATCATCGTTAGTCTAACCTTGTGTGAACGACTAATCAAGCATTTATAGCGCTAAACATCTTTGGCACCCTAAAGCATTGTCGAGGTTGAGGCTCCCAAAGAAAGACAAAGAGGTAAGAAAACACAAGTTTTTGAACCATTTGCGGTATGTACATTGCGTTGCAGAAACTTTTGTGAATCTGGCAGATTCTTCTAGAAATAAACTAGGCGCTAGTTTACCAAGTTTCAGCATAAATTGTCGAATCAACTTATTTTCACTAGCCATATTTCGACCTTTTCACGAACTGATGCGAGTTCGAGCCTAAGAGCTCAGACGGCTACCTGACTTTGCGAAATCCTTAGTCAAAATACCCGCTCTTCAGGCGCTACTGTTGTGGTGAGCTCTTTCGGTTTATGCGGGTTAAATTTAGGAGTATACATTAGCACAACACACATACATAAATACGCGTATATATGAATGCAAGTTTTTCTAAATTTTCAAATTGTGTTTCTTAACACTTTTCATCCCTTTGCTGAGATAGCACATTAGCCCCTTGAAAAGCTGCCGAGAACTGTTACATACCGATGCCATCAAGTTGCGCAAGTTTCGCTGAAGGATCAATGCTGTCTGCAATATGAGAAGCGAATTGTCTTGTCGCGAAACTTGTTAACCTCCTGAACAGGGACGTATTGTTTCTAATTACAGCAAGTACTAATTCGAATGAAAAATTATCATAGAAACGAGTTTTTGTAGTCGCTTCCTTTGCAATGTGAACGGCTGGGAGGACACGCTCTGGCCGGACCAAGTGATGTAAAATCGATGGAGATCAAACATTCAACCATTATCCGCACACACACCTACCTATTTAAATAAATCTATCTAAAATATTTCAATCAAATATTTGATAGTAGAGTTCTGTCTAACGGTTGCTAGCAGAAACTTGAACTTTTAATGACATCTCTAACCGAGTCTACCGAAGTGAATACGCTAAATGGTTAGCGCATCCCCGTGCAACTTCTTAGTCAAATGTTAAGTGTACAACATTTAAATGACTGTTAAACTAATACTTACACTAAAGACTTATTACATGCGTCTCTTATGCCGCTATTTACCTAGTTTAGCAAATCAACAAAGAATGTTTGTGCAGAAATGAACTAAAAGACCCCACTAGGACAGAAATGAACTGTACTACTAGTAATACTGACTTTAACTTCACTTTTTGTTGTGAACCTCAGGATGAGGTATAGTCCCACCCTGGCGTTCATGCTAAAATTTGTTTACGAGAGGAATTTCACCAAGTATCGAATGCAAATATACGTTTTGTGCCCAATAATGCAATGCTTATCACCTAACTAATGCTTGGCAGGGCTGCCGTTGAACGAATTACAGTGGCATTGACAATGCAAGTGCAGTATAAACCAAACCCTGGTTAATAAAACAACAACTCCTACAACACGATACTCCCTGCTCTCAAGAATGATAAATATGGCACGTTCACCCTACCCTCTCTCGGAGCTCTCTGCGAACGGGCCACGATCGCGGCTTTCAGCAATGCCTGCACCGCACTGACCTCTCCCCCGTACATGCCGTAACTCAGGAGAGACTGACGATAATAAAACTTTACAAGAAACAAATTAACAAAACTGTTACGAACACTCTGCCTTTTCAATACTGAGCGAGAGCTACTGTCTCGAAACCTAAGGTTGGGAAAGTTGTCTACATGTCAAGCACTAGTAGAGGCGATCCTCGAAGATCATAAATCGTAGTATACAGATAAAGTTAATCTACGTTTAAAAAATTCTTCCATGCTAAATCCCTGCCGAGTAGGTGAAGTATAGAAGAGCAGCGGCAGCGGAGCGGAGGTCAGTTGAGCGACGGCCGCCGACGAGAGCGGACGTGTGCGCAGTCAACATGGCGCTGTGTGGGCGGACAGAGTTAACATCACATCTATCGGCCACTTTAGGTACTTTTAACTTTAGGGCCTTTACTAGTGAAGTCCCTTAGAACCCCGCTAGTAAAATAGTTATCACAAATCAGTGCACACATCTGTATAATTAACTAACTATGTGTATTTTTTATTGTATTATGAATTGCTTCCTTAAGCGAAGCAAACAGGCTTTACAGTTACAACATTCTAACAAAAACTACTTACAGTGACGCTAGCTTCGGCACTCCTTCGTCTACCATGGTTCGGGGACAATGCTTGTAGAACATAAAGAGACCTTGAACTTGCGCCATACTGACGTCCTTATGGTGTTTCCTAACGCTAGCCACAAACTTCTGAGCAATCGCTTCCTCGGCCTCTGGATAGAAACGGCTAAATATCGTCTGTAACTGAAAGTCAGTAGCCGGGCCTATGTACTCCTTTACGTCGACTCTACCCGGCCTGATCAGGGCGGGATCAAGGCGCTCAAGGTAATTAGTGGTCATGAAGAGTATGCGCGCCTCCGATGATACGACGCCGTCGAGCATGTTCAGCAATCCACTTAGGGTGACTCGGTTCAGGCCATCGTAGGCAGAGGGGTTCTCGCGAGGGTCAGCCTGCCTCGACACAAAGCATGCGTCAATGTCCTCAAGCAGGACGATAGTCTGCTGTGGAGTGACGTTCATAAGGTGATTCAGTCGATCGTCCGTAAGACCCCGATCGCTGAGGTTCATCACGCAGATGCTGTACTCGAGCTCACCAGCCAGCGCTGTGATAAAACTACTCTTACCGCTGCCGGGCGGTCCATGGAGAAGGTAACCGCGTCGATAGGGTATACCACGCTGTGTATACCACTGAGGCGTAGTGATAAATTCGTGGACATCGTTGAGTATCCGCTCCTTGATGCCTTGATCCAGGATGACGCTGTCCAGGGGCCTGCGTTCGCGGGGATGTCCGAATTGGCGCCATTCGCTACCCATCGGTGTGTACATGATTGTCTTGCCCACTTCCTTCTGGAGGGCCTCTGCGCGCGCCCTCGCCAGGATATCAAAGTAGACTTGCTTGTTTTTGCCGAACGCCGTCAACGTGACCGTCTCGTAGGGCAGGCCCATATGCAGGTCCAGCGTGTGCTGTTCACGAGTTCGCTCCACCTGAATCCATGTTCCTCTGTGACGAAAGAAGTGTCTGCCCACACTAGGAATGAAGTCGAAACTTGTCTTTACCTTGCCCGTGTCCATTTGCTGGAACTTCGTCTCGACGCTGAGATGTTGCGTGTGCCGGGCGTTATTCGTGACCCACTGCAGTAACCACTGGTAGCTCTTGTCTCTGCAGGGAACTTCGAGCGTCATCATACAGTGACGTCGAAACATGATCATGCCAAACTGAGCGCCTTTGCGGGCCACCGCAGTGAGCATGCCGATACCGAACAGGCCGGCTCCCGCCCCGAAATACGGGTTGTCACCCAGACCCAGCAAGAAATCCTGAATCGGCATGTTGCTGAGTGGTCTAGACCTAAGTGTCCGCTAATACACTCACGATTACATTTGGCAAGAGCGAGTGATGATCTCGCCGTCTTCAGGTTGTTCAGCCAGCCAGCCTAAAACGTGCCACACAATAATTGGTTAGCCGGGTTATTAAAACACGATCACGGACGCCTCTAGCGGTAGATACGCAGTCTCAAGCCAAATTATGCTAAATGTGCAATAGAGTGTGCTTTTCTTATTCAATTTAGCCAAAACAGCGCAAACAACTAAAAGTACGAGACATTAACCATAAAAACAACAACCACAATAAAACAATATTAGTTATTTTCTTTTCATATTTACAGCAACATAGAACGAATTATGGGCATATTCGTATCTTCAAAAGAGAGCGATTTAGGGTACACATGCAACACTTTAAATTTCAAAGAGATTTGAATGTTGAATTGTACCTCGAAGCATTTGATGCTATGACCAGTTGTAACCAACCAAGCCGTAATTCTAAAATCTCAAATTTGATCCATTGTATTATTCCTTCACAATGAAGTCACGCCTATATTTTGACATAAGGCATCGGTAAACGACAACAATTTAAGCGTCTATGTGTCCCTGTACGAAGAAGCCAATAACCCGTAGCGAGACAGAGAGAAGCCAATAAACTATGATCATTATGTTTTATTTAATCATCAAAAATAATAGCCAATAAACTGTATCAAGAGAATTTTATTTTTTAGTGACGGAACGAACATCAATATATAGTTCGGACTAGTCATTGTTCGTTCATACAAACAAGCATGCATAAATGTATGTATGCTTGATCAGACTAAACATTTCAGTTTAACCAGCGATGTCAAGTACGCACGCTGCACGGCATTGCTAGTGGCAATGTGGTACTTCTCGCACCCTGCCCTGCACTCTCGGCGGACATACGAGATGCACGAGTGCACGCCACGTCGTGCAAACCCACCACAACGTGCAGAAGTAGTGGCGATATCTACGCACCACAAAATGCATGTATACATCGTATCTGCAGCTTCAATCGATTTACGGTCACAATTTCCTGGTATTCTGCTCAGAAGTCGACTGAAGTCGGCTACGGTGGTAGATCTCTAATCGTTGGCGCTCACGGTGAGCATCTTTCACCTTGCCAGTCCAATAATTTGTGTCATTATGAAAGTTATGAAGCAATGCGAAAATGCAGTTCCGTGGACGTTAAATCTTGGCGGAGCGTCAGCCCGAAAAGTTTAAAAAGTCTAATCATCTCGTATCCTGCAACCTTCTGTGTTCGCACCGTAAATTCTGTTCCGCAGTACGCTCCAGTTCGTGAGCGGCGTCTCGTAGACGTCAGTTCCACTCTTTCAGTTCCAGAGCAGCAACGGAAGAGTGCCCACAGACTATCTATCAGGTTCAGGTACTTAGACTCGTTGCAAACCATTGGAACCGCTAATGCATTCCGAGTGGCCACTGGGATTCGGTGAGTCGCCGCCTCATCGGCTGAAGATGACTCAAATTCAAAACGGAGGTAATTCGTAAAGGTTCTCCACGCTGACGACGTACGCAGAAAGCTGACATGTCATCCCTCTTGATCGTCTTCCCGGCATCCTTAGAATGCCAACACTATAGGTCAGCAATATTGATGCACTTGTTTTTATAACAATCGAGTTGCCTTTGATACGTGTCGATATGCATACGCGTCAGAGGCAGCTGATGATACTTTGATTTGCAGGAAACCCTTGCCGAAAAGGCAAACAAACCAAGCTATACAAAATATTGTATCTGGAGCTTCAATGATGGTGTCCATAATAACGTGCGAAAAATAAAGCTCATATTGACGCCAACGGCACGATCATTATCTCGTGCTTTATTCCACTTGAATACTTTGGTAACTAGAGCATATGGTAACAACAGCAACTCAGACGACACTGATGATACCAGAAATCAGATTGGATGGTCTTTCAATAAGGATACTTTCGTTATCCAGAAAAGTCACTTGCAAATAAATACGCGTATGTGAAACGAGCTGTACAATCATCTATACAAACACAATCGGACAATTGTTTGTGGCAACGCCGCATAACCGAAGGACGAATACGAACCCTACGACGAATACGAAAAAAGACATACGTAAACAGGTAAAAGTCGGGAGCCTTATTGAACATCTACAATTCAACAAATAGGTTCAACCGTTTATAGAATCGCACCCTTACTTAAAGTGAATCGATGACCGTCTACAATTCTGGAAGACCAGTACGACGTAGTCATATCAGACGAGTAGTCAATACACACGGACAAAGTGGACGTTACGTTATAAATAACTTGGAATTTACTCATGCCTGGCGAATTGCACTTTTGAATAGATGTTGTGCTAAATCGCATTTGCAAACTTTATTTTCTTTGGAAAGCGGAGTAAATCACAAATTGTATGATATTTAACTGTATCAGGTGTGAACGTGAGATTTTCTTTTTGAGGCCTTTGTAAAGATGTGTGTAGACTACCCCGACCGAACACGGCAATCCGCTTCGTAAAAGGACTACACACTACTGCGGCGCACTAAGCATAGTTTGCCATTATAGATCTGATCTTATTTAGATCGATAGAAAAGCACCTATTTTATGAGAAGTTTTAGGCGCGGGATTCGAACTATTTTAGTGTGCAAGTATGTCACTCGTTATCGTAAAACGTAATGTCCGTTACGGCATTCACCTTGGCCTTGTCTAAATTGGAAAACATAACACTAATTGAAGAGTGGCCGGGCAAGGTGATGAACCCACGACCTTCCGAATGCAAGGCAATGGCTTTGCCAATAAACTACATTGCTCGGTGAATTCCTGATTCAGTGACGAGTTTATATAATTTATTCATCTTTGTTTAGTATAAATGTAATATAATCTACTCCCACCTAGTATTCATTCATTTATTAATCACCTTTGTTAGGTATATAGTCAAATATTATACATCAAAACACGGTCACTGAGCCAGCCTGGCCAGTGATTCAACTCTGGGGCACTCCCCCACCTAGTACCTAGGACCTAGTATTGTTAAAGCTTCGCTTCAAATTTGACTAAAATATAGTGTTTTTCTCCTAAATGATAGCCATATCGCTAAGTTCCCTCAGTTCCGCCAATTTCCGAAGTTTCCGTCTCTCGTAGTCGCTCTTTATGCATTCTTTATCCATCGTTTCCATCATTTAGTATGCATTCTTCCGTCGTGAACAGAATATCTTCGTGATGTTCCCTCCTTAATGCAGAAAATCAACGAGCTCACTCCAGAAACGATCTTGTGGCAAATGATAAACCAAATGAGAACGATTACCTAGAACACGCGCCAGGTTAAAAACGACAAGTTCTAATACCTTGGCCACAAGCAAGCGGCCTACATGTTCATCGTTGACCATCATGAATGTCTTTAAGCATGCTCGTGAACCCTACCACAGATAATACCAGTCCACACACACACACATTTAGTATATGTGTAATTACTTAACTTATCTGATATTTGTTCAAAATGTCCTCCCCATTTTTTAATCGAAGTGTATTAAACGTCCACGCAATGCCATACCCACCAAGGTATTGCTGAACTGCTATTTGACAAAGGTCACTCTACAGTGTCTCAAGTACTCTTTTGAGCCCTTGAGAAAAATGCCGCATTGCTAGACACAATGTAACTGACTATGCGTTGAACTGAGTAGAAACGAATATGTTGGAAGGTACCCACAAACATCTCAATCATCGTCTAGCGCCAACCGGCAGCTCGAATCGCTCGTTCATAAGTATCAATGGCAGTTTCATTTGAGATATTGTCTTTATACAGCATTAAAGGTTTGTTGCTAACCTATGGTATTACGGATTTGCAAGCAAATAAGCAGAAATTACTCTGGGCTCTTTCGTGTACAATCTCCAAAAATACAAACATTGGCCCATTCTCAAGTTACAGCTGACATTTTTAAGGATGGCGCAAGGATGTATGTATAATAAAAATAATATGTCCTGAGCAGGCTGTGCACATGTTCTTACATCACAAATGTATATTTTGCTACACATACATAAGCGATGCATATATATATATATATATATATATATATATATATATATATATATATATATATATATATATATATATATATATATATATATATATATATATATATATTATAGATTCACCCGCTTTGAAAGATGCTCACTTCAGTAACAGAAACATTGTGAGCTCTCTACATCGGAAAAAACGTACTCTACAGCTTCGTCATTCTTGAACTAAATTTCCCTCAGCTCTCACTTGCCGTTGCAGACTTCGCCGTTTAGCGTTGCTGTTTTCGTTTCGGACATCGGCGATGCTATGCAGACGTCGGCCTCATTGCTATAGCAGTCATTGCAACTGCCTTCAATACCGTCGAATATATTGCTCTATCTAACTTCTGCCTTCGGACTTCGACAGAGTGTCGTCGGGCAGTCACGTATGATAAGACGATGATGAAAACAAATTCATACACGCTACAGTCACATCACAAACTTTCAGCGCTTTCACGTTATTTGTTACATTACATGTTACAACTCGGAGGCGATGGTTCACCATCTGCCACTAAGCGCGTGTTCGCGCACCACTTCAGCATGTTTCGAATCGAAACTACCTCCCCCCCCTATGCATGTCGGCCTGCCGCTTTCGAACGCCTAGACGCCGCCATCTTTGTTTATGTGCGCCTACTACCCGTCATAGCAGACGCCGTTGAGAGTGAGGGGGAGACAGCAGACGTCTGGCCAGGCGAACGCAACGGCCAAAATACAGACTCGTAAAACAGACTACGATCAATGCCAATGTCGTCTAAAGCCAGTAGGAACGATTTGTTTTTGCTAACCATTAAGATCAGCATAGAACCGACACTGATTGCAATATGCGCCCTATGTTTTAATTTGTAGCACACATTTAGGCATTGGGCCGCCGCTACATAAGCCGCATACGACTACCCTGGCATGTGTAGCAGTCGTGGCCGAGTGGTTAAGGCGATGGACTCGAAATCCATTGGGGTCTCCCCGCACAGGTTCGAATCCTGTCGGCTGCGTAATCTTTTTTGTTAGTAATTTTCTCTACGAATACGAATTGATTTTTTTTTTCTTTTTTGTTAGTAATTTTCTCTACGAATACGAAATGATTTTCTTTTTTGTTAGTAACTTTCTCTACGAATACGTTTTGATTTTATTTTCTTTTTTGTTAGTAATTTTCTTTACGAATACGAATTGATTTTATTTATGTGACGGTCTCGCCTCGTTTCGGTGACTAGTTGCAATTATAAAATCAAGCAAACGGCTATTATATTATGTTTCTCGAAATCTCACGCAATGAAACCAACTCAGCAATAGCAGGTTGCATTTAATGACGGCGAATGTGTGTAATGCTCTGACTTGTTAACGAGTGAACGTTCTAAATAGAACTGTGTATATATTATGGTAGAAGTGGTATCAAATTTAGACATTATAAATTATCATGCTGTGGTCATACATTCCAGTTAGTCGTGTCGATTCAGTAAAACTGTCATTTGCAAAAAAAAATATATATATATATATATTTTTTTACTACTACATAAATATATATATATATATAGATATATATATATATATATATATATATATATATATATATATATATATATATATAATATTTTATTACTACATAAATATATAATATATATATTATATATTTATATTTATTACTACATAAATATATAATATATATATTATATATTTATGTAGTAGTAATCTCGACAAGATTTAGTACCAAAATAATCGACATTACAAACCGCCTCGTTTCTTACAAACCGCCTCGTTCCTTACAAACCGGCTCGTTTCTTACAAACCGGCCGGCTTCTTACAAACCGGCTCGTTTCTTACAAAGCCACTTTGACCTGAAGGTAGTGCCAGTCGCCGCCTATGGAGTAGTGGTAATCTGGAACTACCTCAAATCTGGCAACGACAGGCGAAATTTGGCACGACTCGACGACTCGAAAGCGTCGTTTCTTAAATAGGTCCTGGGAGCACACCATTGTGCGCGCAATCGTACCGTGTACCTTGTCTCCAGCACCTCAGTTTTCTGCGAGGATCTCAGACTGCGGTTCGGTTTCCCGGCTACTAACACCTTTCGCAAGCATCGGCACACCTGGAAGCTCAAGCTAGCCGAAATCGACGTTTAATTCTTTAGTGCGGGAACCAGCCTGAGCGAAACGTGGAAGGAGGTTGATCGGCCCAACTACCCCACTCGCTTTGCAATGCAGGGTTGCCACCACGTCCTTTGTTCGAAGTCCACCTGCCACGAGCCCGGCGTCGACTGTATATGTCGACGCCGTGGTTCACGTTGACGATAACGTCCTGGATGGAGGCGCCTCCTCAAGTTCTTCCTCTCTTCAATGGTTCCCAATAAAACAGTTGCTGTGTGTCCACAGAGATATACATACATATTTGAGTATGTGGCCGTGCACTCCGCCGTTCTCTGCTCTTCCTTCTTTCCGCATTTTTTTGTAATTCCTGTGTAACCTTCCACAAATTTCCTGCATAGACAGCTAATATGTTATGTGTATATCAAGACCCCGTGCTGACGTGAACACCGACACGATGCGGCACTATGTGCCCGCAAGTGGCCTCTTGATTGGCTAGGTCATCAACTGGCTTGAAATGGTCATTTATTAGGGGCCTTTGAAAAGCTTCTTTGTCAATAGAACCCATCATGGATGGGCTGTTGATTCGCAAAGAAAGGGAAAAACGCGAGAAACACCTTTTTTCATTTTCTGTTCAAATGCACAAAACATCAACAATTTGTTTGCTTATATATATATATATATATATATATATATATATATATATATATATATATATATATATATATATAATGAGATAACTTTGCGTTTTCTCGTTTTAAGATTCACGTTTATTCAGCGCACGCTGTCCGTTGCTCTTCTTGCCCTTGCTAGGAAACTTGGTCTGTTGATGGCAGTAATCTGTGATCCCATACTGCAAAGTGGTCCCTCCATTACTCTGTGATTTGGTATTTGTGATAATCGTGGTTGATCTAAATGTTTAGATTTGTGAATATCGTGGGCACTAAATGTAAATTTGCGTTTAAATGTGGGTCGTAAATGTGCTCGTAAACATTTTCGAAATTCAGTTGTTATATTTATACACGTACATATAAGTTGTTAACGGCTATCTGTCGGCTATGGGAATCACGGATTACTGCCATCAACAGATCAAGCTTCCTAGCAAGGGCACGAGGGGCAACGGACAGCGTGCTATCCTTCTGTCAAGGCTGAATAAACGTGAATCTTACAAAACACAAAGTTATCTCTTTATATATATATAAATATATATATACATATATATATATATATATATATATATATATATATATATATATGTAGAAGCAAACAAATGGTAGACGTTATGTGCAGTTTTAACGGAGAAAGAAAAAGCAGTGTGTTCTTGTGTTGTTCCCTCTGTTTGCAAACCAACAGCCCATCTATGATGGGCTCTATTGACAAAGGGGCTCTTTTCGGAGGCCCTTGATAAATTACCATTTGGAGCCAGTTGATGACCTCAAGGGGCCACTTACGCTCACATAGCTGCGTATCGTGACGGTGCTTACTTCAGCACGAGTGTATCGATATACACATAACATATTAGCTGTCTATGTAGGGAGTTTGTGGAACGTTACTCGGGAATTACAAAGTTTGCGGAGAGAAGGAAAAGCAAAGAACGGCGCGGTGCACGGCCACATACTCGATACATATGTATGTACGCATGTCTCTGTGGACACACACAGCAACTGTTTCAATGAAAGCCTTCGAAGTGAGGAAGAACTTGGAAAGGCGTCTGCCTGCATGCAGGCCACTGACGTCCAATATCTTCATCAGCAGTACAAGATGGCTGAATTTCTATCAGGAACACACAGACACGGCAGTCGCTGTTTGGACGGCCAGAAAGGCCTGGCGGTCCTGTAGAGAATCATCGTAGATCGTGATGAATTATGTGTGTACGCCCACGACTCAAATTCTAGCCATCGCACTGGTCCTTTAAACGAGAGAGCTTAGGCCGAGGACAGAAGCAAGGCAGTTCCAGTTGTCAATTTGCTCCTGAACGGTTTTTCGATGGCAAGATGAAGACCTGCATTCACCGCAGATGAGTGCACGATTGCACAAGATAATACTAATATAAGCCAAGTTTCACAGGAATAGCTTACGTCCGAAATAAACTAAAAGACCAACAAACATCTACTGATACCTAATCTTGCTTACACATAATGCGTCGAGACCTATAAACCTATTTTCGGGCTACCCTCAGCCAAGATTTAACGTTTACGGGACTGCTTTTCGCAGATTGCTTCATAGGCGGATCCCCATAAATACAAATGTGCTGCAACGGTGGGTGTAGCTCTCTTTTTTTGGGTGTAGCTCGACAGGCTGGGAAAGCTAGTCACGTACATGCTCATGTCGGTCAAAAACTGAGACGCGGCCGCAAAGCCCATTCAACGTATCATGAAGGCAAAAGAAGAAGCAAGAAGAAGCAAAATGGTGGAAAGCGTCCGAGAGTTGCTGTCAATGCGCGACTCGACAAGCAAGACTTAACGATTTAAAACTTCCGAGACTTCCTCGCCGGCTGTATGTAGTTACCCTTTGGCGTTACCCTTACGGACCCCGCAGGTCGGAAGGTCATCTTAAGGAGGATACATATATGCAAGCACTGCCATCTATATATGTAGGGCTCTTGTCAGGCACCATGGCTTGCCTGCGAAACTTGCCGTTAGGGCTGAGTCCCACGTTGTCTGAGCTCAAGCATTTTAAGTTGGCTTACCAACTCCTGCTATGCACTCAGTCGTACTTAAATGTATTTTAAACCCTAAACCTTCTAAAAAAAGGGCCAACACGTCGCTGTGGTGGAACAATGGGTTAGTTAAGTAGACAGGTCAAAACGGTTTAATCCCGGGAATTAATTAAGCTATGCTACTGTGATCTCAGGACGATGGTAAGCTCGAGGGGAAGATCTATTACGGGATTTTCTATGTGGACGACACGTCCAGTGCGGAGACCAAGTACGGGAGAAGGGTCCATCTAGCGCCGGGTCACTTCGTGACACCAGACGTTACCGGCAGACAAACTTGCGTCGCTTGGAGATAGGCCATAAAGCCTTACGGAGATTTGGAAGCATACATGAAGAATCGCAATTTCGGTTTGAGACAGCCGGCGGGTGGCATATATGCTGGTGCTGCGCTCTCAACGCCGGGAAGCACGCATAGAGATGGCACCGTGACATCGTTATTTCACTAGCAGGATTTAACGCTGTTACGTCATCGTGATGTCGAATCGGCACGGCGTACCGCATAGCTTCGTGGAGTGAATGAGAATTAATGTATTGGTATTTAGTAATAGGAGCTATTGTTGGCTAGTAATATGCGTTCTGGGTAAATGGTGTCTGCTTTATATGTTAGTCACATCGGAGCCTGGAGGGATATACACTTGTTTTTAATAACCGTCTCTGTTTATTACAAACACAATTTGCAATTGGTATGCCTATATCTACTTAGGCCATTCACCAAGTTTGTTCCGCCTTGGGATTGCATCTTTTTTTAGAGAGATAAACAAATTGGACTCCGCTAGATTGAGTATGAAACGTGTTAGGAAAAAGGACGTGAACAAATACAAAGAAAATGAGCGATGCTTAATTACTTTTCACCCTCTTACTTTACTTACCCGTATACAACCGGCGTTACGAGCGGCTCGTCATGAAAAAGTACGGTAACGCAGGTTAGGCTCCTTTAGTTGTTCCTAATTGTCTTATTGCTTAATCTTAAACGAACCTTCCCTCGATTGAACTTATTTGGCAAGGCCGCGGGCGCCATTAAGCGAGGCCACTCATGAATATGCATTGACAAGTATTAGTTATAGACGCTACGTATCTTTTACTACGACTCTTTTCCGCGTTCTAGTTTCTGTCACGAAACAGATTCAGCCAGGGACCGACAGCAGCAGGGCAGCAGTACCAATCACAAAAACAACCATACTAAATACAGCATCGGGCTTTTGGCGTTTGTTCCGATTAGCTTGATATTCATCTATGACTTACAGGGCGGGCGCGCAAGGTATGTTGGATTTCCTAAAGTGTATTATAATATACATCTATGCATCATACAAAAGGTGAATTAATAAATATTAAAAAAAACGTATGACGTTTATTACATTATAGCTAGACCTATTTTCTGTCGCACAGCTAGACATGCTAGACGTTACGACCGATCAGAATACGTAGAAGTATGCGATAAAATAGAAATGTAGCTTGCAAGTCTGCCACCTTAGCGGTCTTCTCTCGCGCACTTATCTAATCGAAGCAATACGCAGCACAGGTATTCCCATCACAAATACACGCGTACATTCAGATACTTTATTCCGTCAGCACGTTTTTCACAGTGAAAACTATATATATATACAATGCATACCTCTTAGATAATAAAAATAATAATAATAATAATAATAATAATAATAATCTCCGTAGCAGGAACAACTTCGGTTCAGCTCCGTACGGGGCGGGTAGCCACACTATAGTATGAACGTGGCTAGCAGGTAAGTCAGTGGCGCACAAATCTTGCATTTTTAGGCCGCCTATAGCTATTATTACTACGATTTTGTCTACTACTAGTACTTCTACCCAGAGAGTCGTGAGTGAGAACACAATGAGTTATCGGGCCGATGTTGGAAGACAGCGTTTTCCCGGTGCGTTCGTTTGGTGGGACCTTGTCAACATATTAGAACACAAATCTTTAGGCGTAGGTACCCGCCTTACTGGTACTTCTTCAACCCCTTATGCGTTGGATAGGGGTTGTTTGCACCTCCTATTCAACGAATAGGGGTTGCTTGCACACCTCCTGCGCTGGTGTGCCGGTCTTGAGAGTGGGCGCTCGCTTAGAGCGGTTGATTGATATCTGCATATACATACAACACAATACGCGAACTAACTTTGTAGAAAAACAATTGGTCGTATAAGTCGACCTTAGCCATCACAGTGTCGGACGCAGTCCGCCAGGCAACAGCTTAATTCACAATCTACCTATTCAATCTCGCTGTTTTGGTACCGGAGAACCGAGCCTTTGCTCCGAAGAGTATTACGCTTCACAATACAAGAGGGAGATATTGAGCCATGTCGTGTAAGATGCTTAACATTCAAAAATCGAAACCATTTTTGATGAATCTCGGAGACGATTAGAAGTACAAATTGATGTCCGGATGTGTTGCAGCGGCTGGCAATCCGCGTTATGAAGCGGCCCGGCACTCGCTGAAGGAAATTGTGAACATACTTATTGCATAAAGGCCAAATTTGGGCACTATACGTAATTTTTTAGGTACAAAAAGGGCTTGATATAGTTTGGTATAATAAGAGCTCGCATTTTAAAATTATACAGGCGCGACGTACATAGTGCTGTTTGAGCTTTTTTTTTCAGTTTCAGCAGAGCTGGATTTGATATGTGTCCGAAATTTCAAGTCTTCTATTTGCGTAATTGACCGGCTGTTTCCACCAACGTCGTGTTTAGACCGTCATTGGACATGCTTACTCATGGTCAATGGCCACGTCTCAACGGAGTGAAGCGGGACTATAGGCTAATTCAATAAGTGTAGTCGATACTTTATTACTTTCTCGCTCTCTCCCTCCCTTTCTCTCTCGCTCTCTTTCTTTCTCTTCAATTTAGAGTAGATGTCGCGTCTTTCGCACGACCTTTGGCTCGCACGACCAACATTCGTAAGGCTTCTCTATCATATAGAAAAACTTTTCCTAGATTATCCAGACCATTCTACCTGGAGACATGTTAGGATCGGCCCACATACCACTTAGTGTGTGTATATGAATATAAATATATATCTATGTATAGTTATAAATATATAGGGGGTTCCTGACCCGCCAGCCGCGTGGGCCTTGTTAGCCGAACGCATCGTGTCTAAACAGAGGTGGTTGGCTCATCATTACCTCCAGGCGAGTGAGGTGCACATACGTACCTATATAGCACCAGGTGGCAGTACGAAGCAGTACCAATACTCGAAGCTGGCGCAGTTTCATTCACAAAATGTAGAGAGTTCGCCACATAGTTCGTCATACACACGCCCACACATACTGCAGATCGTTTACATTTCCCTGCTGCAGACAAAACGTGTGCACTATCGTGTCGTAGCAGGCATCAGCAATAGCGACAATTCATTATGTACGGATACCCACGGCATTATGTACGGGACCGCCCTTGTCTTACGCTCTTCCGTGTACTCTCTATTACAGTCACACACACACTGGCAGCACTGACACTTGTCTATATATGTACATACATATATAGATGTAAATAGGTCGTTATGCAGATCAGCAGTCATAATTTCGCGTGCCGCAGATCAACGAGGAGACAAAACGAGGACAAATTTACTTAAAGGTGATGTTACACATTTCGATTACTAACGGAGATTGTAGTAAACGTACTAGAGCTGCACATAGCGTAAGCAGTAGCGTGGTAGGCTTGTGTAAAGGCGCATCTCTATGACATCACATTTCTCCCGCTCACGTTCGTTTTCTGGGTGAAATGTATATATTCGTGTATATATTAGAAAATATAGTTTTCTAGCTTGGACATATATATATATATATATATATATATATATATATATATATATTTATATATATTTAATTTATTAACGTATAAGCATGTTTATATGCATATTTACGGAGTGATGCCTGCACCAATGTGCCTGCGATTACCTGCATTTCTTACTAGTTGCAAATTAGTTGAGTTGCATAGAAAGTCTACATGTATATTGTCATCGTTCATTTCAGCGTAGATTTTCCAGGCAAACAAATCGCCAACACACGATAGCTAGATCCTAGAGTACTATTAACCTGCCAACAAGTAATCACGTTTCATTAGAATTTCTTGGACGGGCGCGCAAACGGCTCATATCTGAGTGTGTGTGTGGGTGTGACTTTGTGTCCCCGTGTTGCTTTTGCGCGACCGACCGCCATCTTCGGCAGGCATGATCAATGAGCTCCACACATCCGTTTTGGTGAGAGGAGAATTAGCTTAATCGATTCCTATATTTGAGAACATAGATGAGCCTAGCTTTGTCCGTTGGCTGAGGCCGACGAACTCGGGCTGGGAGCTGCCATCATCATTGGCTGCTGCTTCTGTTGTTGTTGTTGTTGAAGCAGGTGAGGGTGATGATGCTGATGCTGAAGATGATCGCCTATGACGGCCGAAGTGGCCGGAGAGTTCGAGCGGCTCGAGCGGCTGAGTTGCATACGGCGCTCTTGCAGAAGCTGAAGTTTGAGCAGAAGTAACCGCTGCTGCGATTGCTGAGCTTCGTGAAGTTGTCCAGCGACCTTCTGGATGGCCCGCAGAGCTTTGACGAACTCGGCCGTGGCGTCACCTGCTGTCGTTAGTGAGGGCCGATCTGTGAGCTTTGATGGCAACGGACGCTCGAGTCCGAGGTCGGCTTCGTCTGTTGAGTCATCGCCAATTCGTCCGTGGTCATCACCGCCGTTTTCATCGCCTACTTCAGCATCTCGAGCGAAGTTCACATCGTCGTCATCACAGTCGTCGCCGTCGTCGTCGTCGGCTGCTATTGCTGCTGCAACAGCCGAAGCAGCGAGGTGGCCAATAATCGAACCGCAGCCAGGTTTTCGTCGAACGGTTGATACCGGAGAGCAAACAAGTATTCACGGAAAAACACCCGAACACACAGACACGAAGACAGTACAACGTTAGGGAGGTTAGTTCCCCTTAGAGCTATTTCTGATTACTAGGATAATAATCTTCTTGGCTTGCGCTACGTATGACTGGGCACTGTGCATACGTAGATGTAAACATGCATGTATGTATGTGAATAAGTAGTGGTACTAGTATTAGTAGGACTAAGCACTGAAAAAATGACCATAGATAGATAACATGGCACACGTAACTGTCTCTCAATACTGTAATCCGTATTAAGATAGCTCTAGCAGTCACGCTTTATTGATACGATCCGGCACGGAGCCGCATCACGTAGACCGCACAGCAAGAACATTCGGAACGATATAATAAATATCAAATAGTTATTTAGAAGAAATAAAATATATATATATATATATACACCGCCACCATGACGTATTTAGGTTTATTGGAAAAACTAAACAAAAGGAGCATAATGTTTTCAATTTATATTAACAAGCGCACCCACACGACGTATTTAGGTTTATTCGTAAAACTAAACAGAAAGGAGTATAATGTTTTCAATTTATATTAACAAACGCACCCACACTAATGAAATTAGGTATTTTAACTGAAATAACGTTATGTCCAAAATTTTGTGAATCATTGTCACTCATATTATGTTTATTGAGGTTGCTTTATATATATATATTCTGCGCGATCGAAATTAAAATGATTCCGGCCATCTTATTTATATATATATATATATATATATATATATAGATAAACGTTGATAAGCTCCCAGGATATGCTATCGCTTGGACCTATTGTCTGGTGCACTGGGTTGCATAACCGGACCACTAGCTGGCGCCATTGCTACTGTAGTTAATGTGCTCAGTTGGAGCTATCCCCTATCTTGTCTATTACCATTTATCTTCGGGACAAGGATGTTTGCACCAAAGATGGCTTATTACGCCCGATTGGCTTTTCCTCAGTAGTTCGCTGATTGGCGGACGAAATCGGCTGTCACCATAGTAAGGATACTATTTCAGACACTCTTGGCGAACACCAGAAGTAGAATTATCTACATATGTTTAGAGATGAAAGTCCATTGTGCCCGTGCATTTTTGTACTCGCGCAAAGTGCCGATGGTGATGGTCACACTGTACTTCCGAAACACTTTCAAGAGCGTGTGGATGAACAATTTGCTTCGAGTCGCCAAAACATAGGCACTCTTACTGTTTCACCAGACGAGCTGCCTGTGATCATCACATGCTATTGCAAACAGGCCTTCAGCAGGGTGATCCGCTGGGTCCGCTTCTCTTCTATTTTGACATATAGGAAGGTGGATTCACTGCGGTTGCCCCGTTAACACCTGGTACCTGGATGACGGCATTCTGGGCGAAAACCTCCCTACCATACTTGACGATATCCGGAAGCACATTGCCTTGAGTGTGATTAGCGCTTGACTTTGGACCCAATTGAGTATGAAGTATATGTTGTAGCCCACAAAGAAAACGAGCCATGAGATTTAACGGACCTTCTTGGCCTACTTCCAGGCTATCGCATAGTGGATAAGTTTGGCCTGAGCCTTTAAGCTACAATACATCTGCTTAGAGGTTGATTGTCCTTATTGTCTGAGCTCTTACAGCCATTTAATGGCTTTAGCTTAGACACGTTTAAGGATACACTGAATCATAGGCTAACCGCTGCATAAGAGTAAGGGGTCAGGCAATATTCCTGGTCTCTTTAGGAGGCCTAGGTGTGCCGGACATGGTCATGATGGTAGGACTCGCAAATGTGTCGTCATTGGCCCAGCCTGCGGATAGGGTTGGTGCATTATTAGATAGTGATCGGTGGGACCCTTCAAATATATATTCAAAGGTTAGCCTACAGACAGTCGTATTCATTCGACTCCCCTTCCGATGATAGGCCTAACCAGGGCAGTAGGAGAACTTCCGTGCAAGAAACGCGATTAGCAAGTTTGATTGGTAAAGTCCCTTCCGCTTTTGATAAAGCTAAGCTTCTAGAGGCAAGTTGTTAATGGACTGGAGCTTGATTACATGCCCGAAAATGTCCGCGAATTGGGGAGATCATGTGGACGTGTTGGTCGACCATGGCCTGTCATGCGCCCTAACACCAGACCGACGAGCACGTCACTCCGTTTTAAATGACATTTTAGTCGGGCACTGAAATGTGCTGACTTTCCGTATGCACTTCCCGGGTCTGCTCTAAAAACGATTAAAAAACCTGACGATCTCACTCTGACCCCCTTTTAGCGTGGCCGCATGTTTGTTTGGGACCGATTTATTAGCGCTTTCGATGGTCAATGCAGGTGAGGACCGAGCAGGCCATGCTTTCAGTGGCAGCATGGTCTAGGGGACAACTGCGCTAGTGATGGCTGCCATCATCACCAAGGTATCGCTGGTTCCCTACCCCATGCTAATACATTTTTATTATGATCGTTTGATCTAGTATACGTCGGAAACACCATTTGTCCATTTGCTACCCGAACGATTTGCGCCCATTTGTAGTTGAAACGTTAGGGGACGGTGGGTGGGCTCCATCACTGGATAGCTGATCAAAAACCTTGGGCATACGTGAATGAAGTGTACACGCTCATAGGCGTTGTCCATAAAGTCCTAATAATAATAATAATAATAATATATACATTTGTTATGAAACATGAGGCTAGGCTGAAGACAGGTGTAATAACCCGGCCGTGGCAGCACAAAAAACAGCGGCCTATGTCGACCATGTAGTGGATGCGCGCCAATGGCGGAACTCATATTTGTGCTACCGTAGCAGACGAACCCAAATTACATTAATGAGCGCCTCATCATCATCATGGTCATCACCATCATCTTCATAAGAATTGCTGGGTTCATAAGTTGCTCACTGCTGAGAGAGGAGCTGAGACCGTACTAGAGAGTGTGTGTGTGTGTCTGTATAGCCCCGGTGGTACAAATGCGATGGTAGCAGCAGTAGCAGGCGCGGCATTATCCTGCATGAGTTGTAATGCATTTCGCCCCTGGTTCCGCGAAACGGCAAGGTCATCGTCGGAAAAAACAGTCAGTTTAGATTAGGAGACCTGTCTGCCACTGTCTACCGACTTTCGCCTTGTTTCGGTGTGCTGCTCAACTCTCTCTCTCTAGTGTGTTTTCTACATTTCCAGATTACACCACTAAAACCGATCGGCCGCGGTAACTGTTTTTTTCCTAGGAAAAACACACTGGGACAGGTGACCAGGTGGCCAATACTCGTACTAAATAAGGATATTACTCGATGATGCTGTTGTTGTTGTTCATCCTAATACGAATGATGACGTAAGGTTAGCGTGTAGGATTCGCAATGACGGCAAATTTCTGATCGACGATACACCTCAAGGCTCGTGAGAATGAATTTACATCAGCCATGATGTGTTCTTTCATTACATCACTCTATGCTTGTTGTTCTCAGACAACCTCAATCATTGAACAACGGAACAACCGAAATAATTGAGCAACGCGCCCCAGAGCCCTGGAGCAAATTTCATATTATTAGTCAAATGCTACTAACTCAAGCGACTCCGGGTTGAGTTTGCCTAACTCGTCGTGCCACCATTGTTTTTTTTTGCATAAGATTTGCTCAATTGTAACTATAGGCGTAGTCTAAGCGGCACAACATACAACACCTACATTGGCCGTACTTACAAGAGAAACACTGTAATTCCGCAAGGTGGTGGCAATTCGTCTCAGCAACAAGCCACTAATTATCTTTTGTGGAAAATATATCTCATGTCCAATGAGCATGTGTAGTTTTTTTTACATGAGGCGGTTTAGTTTTGATTTTCTTTGTGTATGTATTCGTGACTTGTAATAATAATAGTATTCGTATGCTAATCTTCTTGCATGATATTACGATGCTATTTTGTTTCGCTCATCGTCATGTGTGTATTTATAGTGTAAATATAAAATTATTAAGAATAGTAATACTAAGTTTGGTTTTGTTGCTAGCCTGTCTGGCGACATGCTACACTGTACTTTTCCCGATGATTTTTCCGATGGTAATTGTTTAACTGTTCCTGCACAGTTGTTCTACCCGAGTGGAAGTTTTCGTTAGGCATATGCCCTATTGCTAACGCTCTTTATCAGCATGTACGCAGCCGTTGATCTTGTCTAATGGCGGAAGAGCGTAGGGAAGAGAATAGGTTGTGTTGCTTTTCGCTTCGGACTTTTGTGGATCTTTGCAGCGCCTATACTTCGGTCGGTCCGCCACTCAACCCTGTAGGCTTTTCGTGTGTCCTCACCACTCCCCCCTACCTTAAAAACACTGACCGCTTCAACTTTTTCCGTTTGGCGTATTCTTTGTCAGCTTCTTCTTCTTGCTTGTTTCGCGCACCCGTTCGTCTTTGTTCTGCTTCAATTTCTGACCCCGGGGGGGGGGGGGGGGGTCTAGGTGCTCGCCACGAATACACATTGGGTCTAACGTCATGAGCATAGACTGAAAAAACTCACCCCCGGCGCCGACCTTATCTCTTCCTCTTATTCTCTCCCGCGTTCTCGGTCTCTCTTCCCCCCCCTCTCTCTCTAGCTGTTTCAACCGTTGACTGCATTTTTTCTTCGTTCTTACCGTGGGCAGCCGACATAAAACTATTGGAAAATGGACATCGATCAGCAGTCGCCAGGGGCCGGTGAGTCGGTCTGTTTGCAACATCATTCCCCCCCGTTGGAAAAGAGCAGGTGGGGGTGCAAGGGGTGGGAAGGGCGGCTGCGGCGGTGGCGGCGGCGGATAACTTCACGTTGCACAAAGAAAGATGGGCGTCCGCTGTCGTTTGCAGCTTGCCTGAGGCGACGGCAACTTTGAGTGAGGACCGTCGTTAAAAAGCCACCGACAACAACGACAACGGTAACTGTAGCAGCAGGACGGTAAGAATTCGGCTGCACTTGCTGCCCAGACTTCGGGAGGCTGGATTCCTCCGTTTCCTGCAGGCGCCCCATCTTGGCCCGTCCCACCCATCCCACCGTACCCCCCCTCCTCTCGTCCCCCAACTTCGAAGTAACGATGACGTTCGCGGCATTCGGTGCACGAACAGACACAGCGAAAATAGCGTAGGTTTACGTCGCGTCAATACGTCGTCCGCCGGAGGTTACCGATCGTTTCCGGGTTTTGGCTTGGCTGCGCTCATTGCGCTAGGTTGGTCTTCCAGCAGTTCGTCGGCTTTGTTGGCCCGTAGGCTAGCAAGACTTGCTGCTGTAGCTGATAATGAAGGTCAAGCCACGTCCGCACCGCTTGGATGATCAGTGGTCGGTCTCCGGTAAAAAAAAGCAACGTTCATTACATATACACAAAAATAGATACGTGTGTGCATCTCTCAGTCGTCTTTGACAGAATCTCGGCACAGATATACGCCTTGATATCTAGTACTTGTAGTAGCTGTGCGAAAGACAGCGCGCTTCAGTTGGTTCGCTGGCTATGTAGGTGTGAAAAAATCTAAGTGACAAATCCACAAAAGGCCAGGCCGTTTAACATCTCTCCGCGAGCAACCTCGTCGTAAGCCAACAATCAACAACGCTCACATACACACTTCGACATGAATAATGACATAAATGTAAGGTTGCACGCACGCATGTCATCGAGCATGGCGATTATAACACCGATGATGATGGTGATGACGACGACGATGATAATAATGATAAATTATAATTACTACAAATCTTATCTTCGAGAGATTCGTCGCTCATAGACTGACGGTAACACGACCTCAGTCACAGACCGCCGTCCTGCAGAAGAGGAGAGTCCTGCAAAAGAAGTCGCAGTGCAGTCGGTCTTGTGACGATGATGATGATGGCGGCCATAGTCATGATTATTCAACGAAAACGCGATTTTCGCTGACTTGAAGCACTAGCCCGGGGTTAACTTCTCCCGTCTGTAATAGGCAGAGCTAGACTAGCGGAACAATAAGACTTTACGAAGTTGAGCACAGTGAGAGAGAAAGGGCAAATGGGGGGGGGGGGCAGGCGGGCAGGCATAGATGCGCAACGGGCCCTGCCACTCGGCACAGGGGGTGCGGCTTGGCACCGCGAAGGCCTGCAAGCGTCGGTGCCCGTCAAGAGTGGGCGCATACATCAATGAATGTAGTTTGTCTCGCAAGAACGTCGTACGAACGATGCCCCGTACCCAACAGAGTGAGGCCGATCGCGCGCGTACGCCCGCAATAGAAGGCGCGCGCGCGAGAGAGAGAGAAAGAGAGAGGAAGCGAGATGGATAGAGGGAGAGAGAGAGAGACGAATGGCAGTACTGAAAAACAAAGCATTCATACTAGTCAGGACAAAGACGCCTGAGGTGACCGGACGACGCCAAGTTGTATGAAGTCGCGGAAGCAATTAAGAGGTCGGGGAAACGTCGTCGTTATTCACGCACGGAGAACGGCTCCACGAGAGGCAAGGACTCGCAGGCGAACGGAGAAGAGAGAACAAGAAGAGAGAAAGCGAGACAGTGAACGAGGGTCACATGAAGGACATCGGGTTACGTGTCGCTCGGTGCCCCATGCCGGGGCAATGTCGCAAGCTACTTTCGTCGCTGCGATTTCTGCCTGCTGCTACCACTGCCGCCTACCGTAGTGCTGATAGTGGGAGTAGTGGGATTTCAGACGGAGAGAACATGGGAAGGGCAAGCACAGGCCGCATAGATGGATAGAGGTAGGAAAAAAGGGCAGGAGAACAATATGGACTTTCCGTTCTCTGATGCTTCCGGCGGCCTGTCGACCTGACTGCATTGATGTGGCATAGCAAGCGAAGCGATGCACGTTGTTCGTTGCTGGAATCTCGAGCTGGTCAGCGGGTACAAGTGGCCGCCTCAGGCTGCCCTGACACTGTCAGAGGAGGTCTGGGACATGGTCGGTCGGCGGACGAGGGAGAAGCGGCGAACAAAGGCAAGGCGAGTGACGCAGAGTACTGGACAAGGGAGGTTCTGTTACCCTTCCGAAGACCCCCTTCTCCAAAACAAGTTGCCTGATCCTGAACAAAGTGCGCCGTGCCGAGTCAACGTCAATGTTTTCCGCTGAGCTGTTCGTTTCAAATCTACCTAGGTGGGCTATGGCTGGCGCACTCACTGGTCGACTCAACTACTAGCGATTGATTTAATTATTACCGCTATCGTGCAGTGACTAGGGCAGCAGTGCTTCGGAGTGGGTCGACAATCTTTCAACGTGCAGTCGTTGCATGGCTGGGACCCTTCAAACAGAACAGCCCCTTCGTGGCAGAAAGCCCTCTGTGGCAGAGAACGGCCTCTCAGCGCGGAGGCCCTTCGCACAACGCAGTCGCGACCTGCGGCCCGCGACCACAAAATGGTCATGTGGTCTTTGTCGCACGGCGAGGCAACGGGCTTGCGAAAAAAGCCCAGGCACCGCTACCGGTATATTGCCCAGAGCAAAACCATGCGCCCGATTTATATTATTCGTGGGTAAAGCAAATGAGTAATTGCGAGGTCAAGCAAACAAATAACTTTTTGCTATAACTAGCAAAGTGTCGTTACTATTGCATGTGCCTCAACATGTAGTATTATTACTAATCATATTAAACATTCATCTCACAGTGGACTTTCGAATACAGTCTAATTAGCAGAAAACAGTAAGCAGCAGTAGTGCAGCAGTGTTGGTAGTAATTGTTGTAGGAAACCGACTGTTATGATTAGTGCTTAAAGAATCAATGATTCTGCGTCAATCCCGCGCCGGAAGCACATAATAAAAATCGCTGATAAATCAGCCAAAACTATATTAAAAATAATTCTCTACTAAAAGGGATTCAACTAGACACGATAAAGGTGCGCATATAAAAATGCCGACTGATTTGTCTAATAAAATTTCGCTCATAGTATCGAATCAAGTAGCGGAACATTCAAATAACAGTAGCTTGAACCAGGAGCCGACAGAAATAGAAGACATTTATTGGTGAGCATTACTATTAGTAGTAAACGCAGTTATAATAAACATTGATGATCACGACTAATTGCTATTAGCAAATAATATCATTAACAGACCAGACGGGAAGCTATCTGTGGTTGCTTCAAATAGGAGTAGAACGTTAAAACCAACTCAGATACGCAGAGGTCGTTGCAAAACCTAAACAAAATTATGTGTATATATACACATTAGGACTTACGACATAATTACAAAGTTATGTCTGATTTCGTAGGTCAAGTTTAGAAATGTATTTCCTACATACGGTGCCACTTCAGTCAATCGTGTACGTACCACATTTTCTATAGCCTTCTTATATTTTAATAAGAAAATTCCATCTCTCCAGAATGTCTCACTGTTAGATGAACAACATTTAAAGAGGAATTTGACATCCTCAAATCGTTGGAGGTTTTCTTCTCTCAGGGATTCTAAAGTGAGCGAAACATAATAATAATAATAATAATAATAATAATAATAATATAGCCTAACGAAGCAAGTCTGTGTGCGGCAAAGTATCCCACACAAATTGCAGCAATCTTAACGCCTATACAATGTCGCTTTTCGGTCTTTTTCAAGCGGTCGTGCCATTAGCAATAATTTTCACTCGTAATAATTTAGTTGTTTTAAAGTTTGGCTCATTGCACACAACGCATTTTTAATAACTTTTATAGCATGAGGTCATGTTTATTGTTTAGTCTGCGCGGAGCGTAGTCTATCGTCACGTTTTACGTATCCACGACTAGTAAGGTGCGAATCAAATGACCCATGCGACGCTATGGCCATATGTTAGTAGGAACTGAATAGCCGTACTTTGGACTAGAAATAGAAAAAAACGATTCTTATTAAGAATATGCGATCGTCTCCTCCAAGGTCGACTGAATAGGGTGGAGCTCACTAACGGACAGAAATGGAAGACCCGATATATATCATTCTGCGATATATATAAGTGCTCTTTACTGTAAATGCGATACTCTTTACTGAACAAATATTTTACTAACATTACATTGAAGTTTTGCTCCCATTTAAAACGCTCTGAAAAAAAACTCTTTACTCAAACTAGGCTTGGACGGCAACCGCGTTCTTCGGTCAACGTTAACCAAAAGCCATTGTCACAGATACCGCATGCTAGCTCCTGTCCAGGCACAACGCGAAATTGATGGATACGCCTGAAGGCCCCTTGTGCTCTAAGGAAAGTCTGCAAGGGTCTGCTAGTTTTTTGCAGAATAACATACTGTATATCTCTATGACGTTGGAATAGCATAAGGGCTCAGGGGAGCAAATATCGATTTCCAATTTAAGGCGACGAAGCGTGCCGTATCGTCTCTCGTTTTGAATTATGATGACAGTGTATATATAGCCCATTGCCAACTGAAACGCCATAGTCAATGGTTTCTCCCGTTATCCGAGGGATGCTGGAGGAGTGATACAGGTGTATCTTATTTGCGTGTCCCTTGGCGGCTGCACATTTTGCATGTATGTTATTTGGCGAGTGAACATAAAGGTTTACGAGCTTTAAGCACATTGCGTTCGAGAAAGAAATGCGACACGAGGAGACCGGATGAGCCGACAACAAAAGAAAGGCAGGCTTTTTTAGGCGTTGAATTTCTTTCTCACAAAATCACTTTTCACCCGCGGCAAGCCATTTCAGTTCCCCGTCATTAATAGTAGAGTCAAACTTGGCTTCCAAACTCCGGTAAGCTTCCACAAGGAGCCACATAGACTATGGTCATTTGAGGGACTTGGGCTCAGATATAGATGCATAAAGATGTACTATTACACACGCAATGGTGCGGTCCTCCTGTCAGACCTTCAGTTCAGGTAGGCTATTCTAGTTCAGAATCCGTCACATAGGCGTTTGTGAATTCGACACAGCTAGAAAGGCGTGTCCGGAAGACTTAAAAAAGCAAACCGCCGCGAGAGTATCTCCGGAGCACCGGAAAGCACCGAAAATATTTGGTTTAAATGTCAGTGTATAGCTATGATAGGAAAATTCTATAACATGCATGTGCTTAGTTTCTGCACAGCTTGCTAGGTAATAGATTCTCGCTGTGCATAACCTTCGCTCCCTGGCACTTTCGTAGTCTACGTTATCTGTCTCACTCGGCCCATGCTTTTAACTTCGTGTCGTTGAGATCTGCGCGCAAGAAGCCTGCCTACTTACCATCGTCTTCGTCGGCATCATCTTCATTGAGACCACCCCGACCGTGGTGGTCGCCGTCGTCGTCGTCGTCATGGAAAAGATTCGAGCTTTTGCGTTTGACACCTCGTTGAGTTGGCTGAAGCTGCAATGCGCTACGTTGTTGAGCTACGTTGTTAATTGTTGTTTTCGTTGTTGTTCCTATGGGTGTCGTTGCTGATGTTCCTATGGTTGTTGTTGATGATGTTCCTATAGTTGTTGTTGATGTTCCTATGGTTGTTGTTGCTGATGTTCCTATGGTTGTTGTTGTTGTTGCTGCTGCATCAGAATCTGGTGTCGGCGGTGTTGTCGCCGTTAATCCTCCTCCTCCTGGCTGATTCTTCCCGGCTGTTGTCGTTGTTGTTGTGGTCGTTGTCGTGCCGAACGTTGTGCCCATTGCTGGTTTACGGTCGTCCGCGACGCTGGCTGACACCAACGATGGTAGTAACCTCGAAGCACTACTGCCTAGGCAGTGCGGGCCCGGCGACCCGACGGGGCCAGAGTTACTGCGCCTGCCACCAATTTGCCCGGCATCGATACCTGCCGACAGGGGTGTTGACGAGGGTGACGCCGAAGACGACGACGACGCCGAAGACGATGGTGGTGGAGAATCTGAGAGCGGCCGAGGAACTTCGGGAGCCGCCCCCGCGGCCGCCCCTGTCGCTGCAGACAGCTGCGCCAAACGTGCTATGTGGGCTGGTAACAGTGGCTGGCTCAGGTTGCTGCTGTTGTTGTTGTTGTTGCTGTTGCTGTTGTTGTCGTCGTCGTCGTCGTCGTTGTTGTTGTTGCCGCTACTGCAGCTGTTTTCGTTGTTGTCATGGCTGTTATTGTTGTTATTGTTGTTGTTGCTGTTGCTATTGCTGTTTAGCAGCAGCAGCTGCTGTTGTTGTTGCTGCTGCTGCTGCTGCTGCTGCAGTTGTTGATGGTGATTTTGGTGATGATCTGTGAGGCGACCCAGCACGCTTAACTGGGTCGGTAACGAGAGCGATAACGAAAGCTGCTGACGGCCATTGCTTGCTTCATCTGAGGACTCGTTGTGTTCGTCTTGCTCCAACAGTGAGCTCTCGCCCGCATCTGTCGAATATTGCAGGTGGTGGCGGTTTTGCTGTTGTTGGTGTTGGTGTTGTTGCTGCTGCTGCAGCTGTAGTTGGTGCTGCTGCTGCTGTTGCTGCTGCTGCTGACCTAACGCAGAGTACGACGCCATGGCCGCGGCGAAGTTGAGCAACATGTTCTTTTGCCTAGATGCGTCACAGATACGTGCATACGTGCGCGAATACGACAGCAGGAAACAAACCACAAAGAGTTAGTACTACAGCAACAACAACAACAGCGACAACGACAACGACAACGACAACGACAACAACAACAACAACAACAACAACAACAACAACAACAACAACAACAACAACAACAACAACAACAACAACAACAACAACAACAACAACAACAACAACAACAACAACAACAACAACAACAACAACAACAACAACAACAACAACAACAACAACAACAACAACAACAACAACAACAACAACAACAACAGCAACAACAACAACAACAACAACAACAACAACAACGGCAACGACAACGACAACAACAGCAACAACAAAACAACAACAACGACTGCTAGAAGCAGCGACACAGGTTTAGAAGTTGTAGGCTAGTGACTCAGAGAAGATCAGAGTTTCTTAAACAAACATCTTTCTCCCCCCTTCTTGGCCAACTCGTGTGTCCCAACTCGTTAGTATTGCAGCAGCAGCAGCAGAAGCCGCAGCACTGTACTGTAAGTGACTCATTGCAATCGCTGATTGCCGTCGTCAGCATGAGCCGCAACGCTGGGTTGGTTGGTTGGTTCTGTCACTTGTCAGTGTCTGCTTGTGCATACTCGTACACTAACAAGTGACATACGACTTACGCGGTCTCTACGGAGCTGAGTTGTTGTTGCTGTTGTTGCTGCTGCGATGAGGCGGCAGCCGCCGCTGCTGCTCCGAGCGCGGATTCCAACCAGGGCAGGGACGACTTCGATATGCCAAGAGCGTCGCCACCCCGTAGGCCGGCCAGTGCGAACGGCGACGGTGAATGTCCAGGATGAACCAGCGTGTGCTGCAGGTTCCCATACGCCTGCTCCGTTAGGTTGCGCATGCTCTCCTCGACCGCCTCCTCGCCAATCACCTAGCAGAAGTCATCAAGCCATTAATATTGAACACTTGTGTGTATATATACATATATAACAGGTAGTTCAATAGAAAGTTCTTAGAATGAGCTTTTTAGAATTCGAATTTTGGCACGCTTTCACCGCTAATAGGAACTGCAACTTTTCGACTGCTAGCACTCAATATATTATGGTGATTGGCCGTTGCGATTTCGTTTGATAGCTTTTCCCGTGCAACGTATCGGCGTGATTTTTAAAAATGGAGAAAAAAGAGTTTCACGTGGTTATCAAGCATTTTTATTTCAAAGGTTGGAATGCGACCCAAGTAAAAATTGAGTTAGACGAGACGTACAGTGACTCTGCGCCATGTTTTGCCACTGTTTCCAACTGGATTAATGTGTTAAAAAGAGGTCGCAGGAGCACCGAGGATGAACTACGTCCAGGAGGCCAAAAAACGACAACTGATGAGGAAAACGTAGAGAAAGTGCGAAAAAGTCTTGGCACAGATAAGCGAATGAACATTAAGGAAATAGCGAAGGCATTAGGGATTAGTTTAGGCAGTGTGCATTTTATCCTACACGAAAACTTGAAGATAAAAGAGCTTAGAGCAAAATGGCTGCCGCATTTGCTCAACCAAGGCCAAAAAGACGCGCCTGTTTTGGCTTTACAGCGAAATTTGGCCAAGATGTCGAACAATCTGTCGGCTTTTCTCGGTTTTCATTCTAAGAACTTATTGAACTACCTGTATATATAGGTTCTTCTAGAATTCGTTCAGTAAACTTTGGGGTCTAGTACAACTCGGCGAAAAAATATTTTTTTTTAACCCAATTTAGCAATATGGTGGACATGTCTTCTTTTGGAGTGCAAGCGAAATTATTAAGGCGGCCAGGTATAAATCTTTTATGCTAACATGTCTTCACTAAATCTGTGACTGCTTTTATCCTGACATGTCTTCACTAAATTTGTGAGTGCTTTTTCCTGACATGTCTTCACTAAATCTGTGACTGCTTTTATCCTGACGTGTCTTCACTAAATTTGTGAGTGCTTTTGTTCTGATATGTTTTCACTAAATTTGTGAGTGCTTTTGTTCTGACATGTTTTCACTAAATATGCATTTGCACTAAATCTGTGAGAGCCCCAGTCATCCTATCATCAAAACACTCGCTTCGTGTTTGGAGCAAAATTTTTCATCTGTTAAATTGCATTCAACGTTAGCTCAAAGCAGAACAAATGTTGTATTAAAGATCATTTTTAAGGAATGAAATTCTTTGCAATTCTTATATTTTGGTTTTCACGCTCAATTGTCCATTCTTTAGAAGACGTTTTTTCCCTTTTGCACTATTAAAAAATGATTTTTTTACCGAGTTGTACTAGATCCCAACGTTTGTTGGACGAATTCTGAGAGGCCCCGTATATATATATGTATATATATATATATATATATATATATATATATATATATATATATATTCATACACACACCGTTCCGCTCTGGGAACCCCAGTAACCGTTAGCATCTCTGATATTTGTATTTATCTTTTTTATTAAATATCGTAGAGGCTGCAAGTATTTTTGCAATACGCCGTAGTAATTGGTGAGGCAAACAGTCATAAATAAGTAGAAGTTGAGCCGCACCTAATAACCACAGACAGCGCCTTTGGAAGTCTCCTAGGCGACCTTAATACATATTTTTTTGCCTCGCTTTTTTATAATCGTATATAGATCGTTTTACAACGGTGAGCTCTCTATTTCCCGTACGCAGACCAAGTTAGACACCTTTTGGCAACTCGCCTACCGCCAATGCACGATACACTTAAGATCGTGTGATTGAGTGCATTATGTGAAGTAGACGGTTCGTATCTTTGCAAAATGTTCATTGTCACCCTGTATTCTAGGAGACGTTCCAAGCGAAAGCCGGCGTCTTAGCGCTCAGACACTCGGTTTAGAACCAAATGTAGCGTTAAACTTTGCAGCAAGGGACTACTAAACCAACCTTTACCACGCCAACGCCCTTTAGATATCTCGAAAGGGAATAAAGGAATATTCCCTTTATTCTTAAGACGCCGCTTCAATTTCTTCTGAACCCGTGGCATCTTCCTATGCTCCAGCCAAAGCCAGTTAGTCAAAGACAAGCCAAGTTTTATGAAAACACGCTTTTTGTTGCAACCTTCTTTGGTCATAGGTGGGACTGTGCTCATGTACTTGGAGCGTCGACCCTTTTGAATCCGACCATAACTAGTTGGTATTTTGTTTTGTCCGCTATATCACTATCTGAAAAGGCACCAACCTCGAACGTACAACAAAATATGTTACTGCACAGATTTCACAAAGTCTGTCTCAATCGCCGGATATTTACACAACAAGAACGGGAGCAAGGATTTAATTAATCTGTAAGGTCTTATTAAGCCAATCGTAGTTCAAAGCGCGTCCTGACGTTGTTCGGGTGTGCAGCGTAGATGGAAGCTTGTTTCTATCGGATCGTCAAGATAATACTTCTGTAGTGTCAAATAAAGGTATAGGAAGCAAACGAAGGATCTCACTGCGCTTGGGAACAGCTTTTTCCGTGAACTGTTTCTTTCTGCTGGCGCAGCAAAGGTTTGATTGGCTGCCTTAACGGCTTTTTCTCACGTGCTGGTAGCCTACACAATGTATGGTCGCGTTCACAACGATCACTTATTGGCTCCGGCGAGCTAGAAATGCGCGCTAAACGAAAAGCTAGACTTCCCTCGTCCCTTTCTATCTACGTCTACCGGTTGTTACCCCGTCAGGCTGGTCATTCACATAGCTCTCACGAGACGTTCCTAGTAAGATCTCCAGTAGATGTTCCGAAATGGACTGCTGTCTCGTTGATAGGCCCACAGAAAGTGTACTTGAACGCTTTTGTCTATGTAGTCTCAACTTAGTGCAAGGAAAGCGCTGACACCCAGTAAATACGTAAGGCGGGACTAGCACACGAAATATACCGCTGAGAATCAGCGGTCGTACTGCCACAAGGACTATTGGGGAAGCCCTAATATCAGGCTGTCGGTGCATTGAAGACATGCCTCACGGCGATCCCAAGCCCGTGGGGGACGGATGATGATCTTAAATTAAAATAAACTCCTTAAAATGTTTTAATTCTTGCTTACAAATGCATTTTTCTATTCAGAAATAAAGACGGGCATCTTATAGAGCGTGTACTGCTGGCGACGGTCTCTTGCAGCCGATTATTTTCCCGCTTCCCCTGGGAGTACTACGAGACCTTGTATAGAAACTAATGGAAAGTGGACAACGAATAGAAGCAACTTCGCCAGCCGTGATACCATTTGAAAATTAACAGTCGGCGTTTTTTTTACAACAAATAAAGCGTACATCTAAGCAAATATAATTAAGCCATTCAAGAAATGACATTTCTTAAAAGGCATAAAGAATTAGCTCTCATTTTGTCATCTTGCATGGGATAGACCCATGGTAACCTCCTTTGTGTCAAAACCACACCAACGCAGATAAACCTTTTAACAACAAACGAGTCTTTTCCGTGGGAAAATAATGCTTACGAACTTACTGCGTGTGTTGCTGAAGTTAACAGGCTTGTTGAATAGTTAAGTGAGTTGCGCAAAGTCGCCACCACTTTTAGAACTTAATTTCATAATGCTTACTTGATATACGATGCTGTACTAATGAGACTCTTAGTTATCGGCAAAAACACACACACATATATATGTTATACCAACCTGAATTACTCGAAGGACGACATCCGAGAGACGACGGGGTGGACGACACTTTTTGAGTTCTGAAAGATCACAGACGTTTAGAGCATACGTGAATGCGTATTCACATAGTTAGAATTCCGACAACATGACAAACTGAGAAAAAACGGCTATAAATTACTTTGGAATTTGCTAATTGCAGCTGCCTAGATTTATGAGCGTAATAATTCTAAATTACTCGAGAGTCCACACACGCGGCAAATGGCACGACGGACATTTGGAAGCTTGGCACTCTTCTATAAAATGGCATACATGCTCCATGCCTGTACGAGAAAATACTGAATTTATTTGTAGCAAAATGGAGCTTATATAGCCAAACTTGCCCACGGTTTGATAGTTGTGGCCATAGGTTAGATCGCTGGTCGTTTTAGGAGACATCTCTTTTGCTAAGCAGTGACAGGTTTGTGAAGATCAGTAAGAGGAATATGAATACTTATTAGAGTTATAGAGGTGAAGCAGGGCGAGCATAGGCTCTTCTAGATACTGTCTGCCCTTTAATTCGCACTCCGTGTCAAGCCGGGTAGAAGGTTTGGCGGACATTTTTGCCGGCGCTCCGGAGGGCAGTAGTAGATAAAGGGGCGTTATGGAGCAGCAAGTCGTAGGAGAATTCCGAAATAACTGTGGCCGTTGGCAGCTATTATTAGCACGGACGTCCCGGTCGTTTGCAGATTTAGGCCGCATGACAAGGTTATCGGAGAAAAGATGAAAAGAGGAAGTTTCAGCCAGGTAACCGGAGCCGAGAAAAACCGATGATCTGGCTTGCCCTGACATTAGCCCTGCCATCACCTCACGCTAGAATATTTCTAAAGAGGTAGAGAAAATTAAAGTATGCTGTTACCCAGAGTCAATCGTTGCACACAACGACAGAATCTGGCACACAAAAGATTCCGTCGCTTTTGCCTCTAACAGGCTCATCTTCGTCTCGAGCCGACACGATCAACATGGTAACCGGACTTGGTGAGCTTTGTGGCAAACCCGCACCCCAGCGCCGCCACTAGTGTTACCGTCTGCCTTACCACTTCTTCGTCTGCGTCTCTAAGCTACCCCCGATACTAAAGGTGACGAATTAATTCGCCCTACTGCGACTTGAGCTTAATTTGGCCTAACTGAGCGCTTGGGTGACCGCCCTACAAACTGCCAGCTACTGCTCACGGTATTCTCGTCGACAGCACACTGAAAAAAGAAGTTTCGCTGGCATTGGTAATAGCCGTAGAGAAGCAGGCTAGCAAAAAGGTAGAATGAAAAACGTTCATAATAGGATAGCCTAGCACAAAATAGCCTGGTCCGCTATTAGCCTGTCATTATTTCACGTGACGCGCGCCGCTTCCACGAGTCCACATTCATGGTCAGATTGTGAAGCTTGCCCAGCAAAGGTGCAGACGTGGTCATGGAGCGGGCCCCGTGTCCGCGAGACTAGATAGTTGCATGCAAACGCGATAAATCGAACGCTTAATATACGGATTCGTGACAGCTTGATCAGAATGCTTACTGACCTCGAACATTTCACGCTTACGGGAAAACATATATATAGTGTTCCAGAATTCCTCAAATGTTTTACACTTATATATATCCAGATGTTCCGGGTGTTTCAGAGTTCGTCCAACGTACTTTAAGGTCTAATAAAACTCGGCAAAAAATATTTTTTCCAAAGAAATGGGGGGGCGGAAATGTTTTCTAAAAATGAGTATTTGAGCGATGAAGGCCAAAATATAAGAATTGCAAAGAGTTTTATTTTTTGAGAATTATTTTCATTACAACATTTGATCTGCTTCATGCTAACATAGAATCTAATTTAGCAGGTGCAAACTTTTCTTCCAAACACGCAGGTTTGTCAATACGATGACTGGGACTCTCGCAAGAGCAGAGTTAGTAAATATATGTCAGGATAAAAAGCTCAATACAACCATATTTAGTAATTTCGCTCTTACTTCAAACGAAGACATTTTCGCCTCTCGTTCCATTGGAGAAAAATGATTTTCTCGCCGAGTTGCACTAGAACTCAAAGTTTGTTGGGCGAATTCTCAAACATCCTGCGCATATATATATATATATATATATATATATACATACTCTGTATTCAAGTTTAATTTAATTGCCTACGGGTATCTCCATTCCGGCTGTAAATGGCTTTTTCGAGTACAGCAGTCTGGTCGTCTTTGATATAAAAGTACACACATCTGCCCGAAGTACGCTTTCAACTGCTAAGATGGGATAGGGCAAGTAACGGCCCGGGATTTGCTTTGAATCCATTTATAGGTTGTCTCATGGCTTCTAGAATGGGACGGTTTTCTTCATTCAAAGCACAGTCGATTTTGGCTGATTTGATCATCTGTTTGTGCGCCCTGTTGTCTTGTATTCAGGATAGAATATAAGGATATAATATAACAATATAATGCTTAAATGTACGCCTGGATCGCTTCTTGCAGACGTTTCGTCGTATTGTAACGAAGTTACTGTGTACGCATCATAGCGCAATTCAAATAAGTTCTAACCGACCACGTCCAACGGCTACAGCGCCCGCGCCAGAATCTCAACGTACACAACGTTCACCGAAGGATACATGTCTCAACCGAACAAGACATGTCTCAACCAGCCAGCCGAGAACAGCCACAGCCTTTCGCGCCGAAACCCCAACGTCCTCCGCCGTCCAAACGATCATCGGCCGACATCGGGAGAGGGTCGACCTATGATCGGCAGTCCAAGTCAAACAGTCACTTAACCTGTATTCCTATACGAAACAAACACAAACTGCTGTACATTTCGACCGATTTGAGAGCGGGTTCTGACACCCTTTGGGGTGTCAGCACGCCGCGGTGCCTCGTGAACCAATAAATAGACCGAGCAGCATGGCTTAAAAAAAACATCCGTTGCTCGGCCGTGCTTTGCATTAGACCGTATGCTGCGTGTCGTCATTCATCGTTCCTGAGTCCCTCGGGCTGCAGTACCCGTCCGGATGAGTCTACATCTCCAAGCTGACTTAGCGTAACACAACAACGTTACAGTATGACTGAAAAATACGACTGACGTACTCATTAACCACTCTCTATACTCTATACATTATATTAGAACAAGACAATCAAAGCCTAGCGACTTCGACCATTTTTATCTCTGTTGAACTCGATACTCCGCCAACTGCCGCGCATTGAGTCCGATCGGAAGATGCGATTTGGCTTCGAACGCTCTTAGTTGCGACACCACGCCGTGGTACGTCACGCATGTCTCTTCAACGTGTGTTGCAAATATATCGATCGTTGATCTGCCCTGCGTTCCTACAAATGTATACACACGTCGAGAAGTGGCAAGCCACAGACCTCGGTCATGTAAGATGCTGATAAGCGAAATGTACCTACCATTACTTGGATTATCTATTAGACAGGTTAGGTCACCGCAGAGTGAAGCTGGCTTTCGTAGATCAAATAAATCCAGCGACCGACTCAGCCTATCGAGTAGATCACTTAATCCCTCCGCGGGGCTTGAGCACATGGCAACGATACTACATTTCTCGGTAGTTAAAATGACACAGTCGCCATCAGTATACTGCATTTTTACTTCACTGGCTCTGACATTGATCTGCCACTGTTTCCTGGTTCTGCTGCATGTTGTGCCAGACGCTCATCAATGACGCTGTCTACCTCCATATGTGTCTCAGTGTCCACACTGGAAGCCTTGAAGAGTGGCTGTTCTAAATTTCAATTTGAATTTATGCTAGTACCAAATTTTCTTGGTATTAAGCCTATAAACCGTTACAACGTTCGGCGTAAAAATGGATAATTAAAAAAAGCACTTGCTGGCAGCTTTTTTTGTGGAGCGAATATGGCCAACTTGAAGCACGTCTACGTAATAACAACCAAGAAGCTTTTAGTCGCCAAAGCCTTTACCTCGTATTTGGAAGATAATGAGTTTAATTGTTAAATTGTCTAATTTGTCTGACTACTGTGAAAGAACAGAAAGAAACACAAATGTTCCTAAGCATTTTTTAAAACGTTGGCACGTTCTTTGCTTATGATGAAGGTGCGAAATGACAGCCAATGACTACAAATGGGATGGCGGATTACGGTTAGGACCTCCGAACAATCATACGCATAGTTAGGTGGGGACCGTCCGATCAATTTTCGGAGCAAGGCTCTCCAAGTTGCGTTTCCGATTGACATTCGTTAGCGTTCAACCTACGCCAGAGATATCGAACAACAATTTCGTTTTGTCTTTTACCCCGGCCCGTTGGTTGGCCCTTCAGGATAGCAAGTTCTTGAAAGGCAACGCATGAGAGATCACTGTTCTATTTTTGGCTCGTTGTCAGCTTCGAGATGACTGTAGTACTGGCCTACACCAAATATCTGCCTGCCGTTGATGGCAGCCGCTTGCACGAGCTATTTGTGACAGACAAAGCTGGACAGCGGAGCGAAGTCAAAGACAAAAACGCACCCGAAAAGTACTGTTAACAAGGCACCGGCCGTTGGACTCGATCTAGCTAACTAATCAAAGTTGTTTGGCATATAGGCGGCTTAAAAGGCAGCGCTAGCTGCCTAAGGGATTGGATTAGACTAGCTACTGCTGCCGCTATTTCTGTTGCATACGGGGGTTTTCCTGTCAAGCCCGGTGGCGTGGTGCATTCGCCTGCGCCTCGCGACCGGAGGAGACGGTTCATAGGTGGGCGGGTTCAACCCCCCCCCACCTTTGCATATTTGTATTTAAGGGGGTCCGTATATGAAGTAATGCGAAAAACAGTCCCGCGGACGTTAAATTTTGGCTGAGATTCAGCCCGAAAAGTATTTTTTAAGGTGGTTTGCCTGCCCTTAGCCCCTATAACAAACCAAGGGTAGGAAGGGGTAGCGTGATCTATCAATTTCCGTGGAATGAAATCTCCGTCCCACAAGGGCCAAGTGCTGCTGCTGCCGGGACTATTGTGCCAATTGTGGACGCTTTGACATAATGGGTCAGTCGCCCTCGTCTCTTCGTTCAGACACCCATATCGGTTATCCTCGCTAGAGTTAAATGGGCGGATTTGATTGAAGCGCTGATTTCAAGCGCCCCCCCCCTGTCGGGTACCGGGAGGGCCGTAGACTAAACCGTCAAACAGGCCATCATCGTCCGCAAAATTATTTGAAAGGATAAGTTATAATACACCACAGTAAATCATTTTGAAAAACGCCACGATCGGACTCTCACCCTGCTTGTGCCAACCACAGTGAATTGCAGTCGGCCTGTCATACGTAGATGCTACACACATCAGTAAGGAAACTCTCCAGCCAAGACGATGACACGGCAGCAACAACGGCAACAACAAAAATAACAATATTTGTATGCAACACCAAAATAACGACGACATTCTTAGTGCAATGTCGGTAACAACGAATTAATTGTAGTACATTGTCGATGCACGCCGCGATGCCGGTGGCAATGTAACAAACGAGACCTCAATAAAAGGAGCAACAGTTACAGAAATATTTATATTTGTAAAAATATGATCATTATGCCGAAACCGACTGCGGCAACCGCGAACAGCGTCGACAATACACAGAATAACGGTAGCTACAATGACGACGTTGGCAACAACCATAGCAATCACTTAGCAAATTCCATACCTTTGCCAGGTGAGCCTTAAGCAACTTAGGAGCACTACAAAATCCGTTCCCCGAAGTAAAAAAAAAGAAGTACTCGTATATCCTTGCCGTCTGTTCTGAGCCGTATCGACATCGGTGAGAGAAACCGGTAAGGCAGTGCCACTCCACTTACCGGCTAGGTGACATTTCTGCTTGAATTGCCAGTAGAGCTTCTTCGAGTAAACCATCATGTTGTCCCATTTCTTCTTGCATTCGGTTTGCGTGTGACCGGCTGAACCTGGCGGTGAGACCGAGTTGACCGAGTCCGTGATCTCCTTCCATGCTCGTCGTTTGTCCTCCGATGTCACGTCTCGGTTAAACCTGCAGTCAGACACAACGAGCAGAATGAGGCTATATTACCATGATAACCCTGACAGTCTTGCAACTACTTACTAAATTCAGAGATAATGCAGAGATAATTGTACCCAAGCGTACCAGTGACGGTGTGAACTTCAACTGGATTGGCAAGCAACGAAAGCGCAAAACTAACAGTCGAACACGATGTACGACAAATATTGAGTTTTTCAACACGTAAATTAGATCTTTCAGAGATTCGGTGCTCATTTCTGCTCTTTTCGCAGTCTTTCGCTATGCTTGTGAGAGCACATCGAAGTGGGGCTGACAAATCAACAATACAATGCTATTCAACGGAAGAACGCGTACAGATTGCGACCACTTTCAAGTGAAAATGAAAGCTTGGTTCAGGCATGCTGGCGAATGCCAGCGTTATCGCAGCATGATCCTCAATTATCTTCGGCCAACTTGGACGACATCAATGCAAGTGATTTATGGTGTACTGGCCTTCAAGATTTGTTTGTCAATAAAATTATATGCCAATATACATTCCTATGGGGTTTTCACGAGTAAACTGTACGTCAACAATCCCGTGACCATAAGCAAACTAAAAACCTACCTTAAAGTGTGCATTAATGTAATTGGGCCCGATTTGTCGGATGCAAGTGGTATACGGTTTTTAAATTAAAACAAAGTCATTAATGTCACCATTTCAGCGATATTAATCTTTAAAATCTCCTTAACACTATTGCTTTATGCTAAAGCTAGGTATATACTATATCTTTAATGTGTTTAAATATCTATTCTATACGTTGAAAGGCTTATATATATACATATATATATATATATATATATATATATATATATATATATATATATATATATATATATATATATATATATATATATATATATATATATATTGATATATATATATATATATATATATATAAGCCCTATGAACAGTCGCCATGCGTGGCTATAAATGACAGGCATCATGAAAGTAAAGTGTTGCTGAGAAACACATTCCGCCGCGTGGCAGACGACCAGATGCGAATTCAATCAGCCAACTGCGACAGAGACACTAACAACTGCAGCAATGTTACAGACGAACGTTACGCTGTTTGACGTGTACGAGCTCCCGACCGTCGGAGTCTACAAAGCGATCCGAGCAGTGAGAAGAAGACGAGCATTAGTTAGATTATTACGTGGGCGGATGGTGGCAAAGAGTGAAGCTGCTGTACCCGCTGTTTCGCGCCTGCAGTGCTATCTAGTGGTAGTAGTAGTAGTAGTAGTAGTACTGCTAATGGTTTGTGCGACATCGAGCACGAATCTTTATCAGACACGGTCAAGGAAAGAACAAGAGCAGCAGAAGATGACGAAACTCGAACGCATACAGACTAACACAGGCCCACCCAACGAGGCCCAATCGATGCTGAATGCGAGGAGGCAGAAAGGAGACGCGCAGCTGGTGTTCATTAGCGAACTCAACTTGCCCAAACGGCTTTCGTGTGGCTGAGGAAAGACGTGCTTCAGAAATGTTGGCGGAGGCGCAGTGCTGTGGGGAAAACCTCCGGTACCAGTCAAGGCACAATAGTCAGGGAAAAGCTGGACATGAACGGCCCATTGGCGCCACAGCGCGTCTCACCCAATATGTTCGTTAGGTACTTTGGGCAGAGCATTCGAAACAACCATAAATATGAGGCTAACAGTGAAAAACGCAAGGCGGTACTTCTACGAGCCGCGAGAGGCACGAAGACATCCGCTTATGCAGGTTCAACCGACATCTGAGTGTAACAATAGAGACGGTCCTCTCGACTAAGTGCACATTAACAAAGTGATCAGGAAGGCGGAAAACCTGGCTGTGATAGTCTGGCTAAGATCCTGCCGGGGTCACGCGGATAAACTGCAGGCTTCTCGCCTCTGTAGCGAAGTCCATTGTCCTGTCACTACGCTGCTCCAACACGGGGACCAAACGCCATGACTACTAAAGAGAAACAAAAAAAACTCCCAAAAGAGTAAGGAAAACTGGCAATACGAATCGTCTCTTGGAAAACCTAGGCCCGTAGACAAAGGATTGACAAGCACGCGTCCAAACATGACGGTAGAGATCGTACACACCGCTATGCTTGAAGATGAGTGCAAAAGGAAGCAGGGTATCAGACCGGTGAAAATCATAATAAGTAAGAAAAACGAGTTGGAAGATATGGGGTTAAACAACGAGGTTAGGCGCGCTACTGCCAGAGTGACAGAAGACAAATGAAAGCGCACGAACATATATATATATATATATATATATATATCGGCGAATATATCATTTTTCCAATGGAACAAGGAGCGCAAATGTCTTCTAACAATTGATCATGGTGCGTGAATGCCAAAACGTAAGAATTGCAAAAAAATCATTTCTTAACAATTATCTTTAATGCAACATTCTGCGTTGAGCTAACGTTGCATGCAATTCAACGGATGCAAAAACGGGTTTTTTCCAAGTGGGATGACTGGGGCTATCACAATCGCAGATTTTGTGAAAATATGTCAGGATACAAAGTTTGATATAACCACTTTTGGTAATTTCGCTCTCACTCCAAAAGAATACATTTTGGCTCCTTGTTCTACTGGAAAAAGTTATTTTTTCGCCGAGTTGTATTAGTCCCCAAAGTTTGTTAGACGAATTCTAGGACACCCTGTGTATATATATATATATATATCAGTTTCACGGCAAACATAGACAGCACGAGTAGAAGAGTTCAAGCTCAAGATAGAACACAATTATTTTTATTGTACTTCAATATGAGCGAAGGCGCGTTTATTGTTTTCTTCTAGTGTTCAAACATATCCAAATTTCTAGCCGCAAGTGCTAGCGGAGTATGCCAACAGTCGGGGTATGATTTGTTGAGTATAGATAGCGACGAAGAGCCAATGTTAAATCATGTGTGAGATATGGTAAAGCTACTCTAATGAATGACTTGTATGCTTTCTGCTATCCATATTACAAACGCGTATTTTTTTGGCAAATTTGATTTGACGTCTGGTTCTATTGGTTCGTGTTATTCTTCTTTCGGTTTTCGCCGTGAACCAGGGTACCCTAAAAGTAGGTGCTAACACATGCATCTTTTCAGACGAAGCAGCTTTCACGAAAATGCTCAGCCTCCGATTATTAGCCCATAATTTGGGTGGGCCTTTCTGGAACACGTTGAGAAATAAAAATGGCCGCTCTTCAAATGGTCGTATCAACCGCTTGACGCTCAACCAGATGCGTAATCTCCGCTGCTTGTTCTGATGTAAACGACCTATTTTGAGTCACTTAAATTTTGGTATGTTATCTATATAGCCCACAAAATCGAGTAAACACAAACCACAAATGATAGCAAGCAATACGACAACGCTATTGCCTATCGGAGTATCAGAAACACTCTACATTCAAAACAGAGTAAATGCAAAAAGTCTTAACTTACATTACAATACAGCTCGGAAAAGTAACAATCACATAAATATATATATATATATATTTAGTTGTTGCGCGTATTGACGTTTGTTGTGAACCTTATGACATGTGACATAGTACAATCGGGACTACTGAATGATAAAAACCTGTGTGAATGCTGTTAATGAAAATAAGCATAAACCACCGTTGTCTAACAATTAGATTATCCTACAGTTTGTACTGAACCTAGCATGTGTAAATGGGTGACGAGAAGTGCTCGTGTTAATTGGCTCCTGAAACCACCTAAACGGGAATTGTTTGTTTGCAATTCAGACCGAAACCAGCAGTTCCCTAGCACCCTCCCTGCTTCATTCGCTATTCGGCTAGACTCAATCAAGCACTATAAAGTTGCCAAGAGCTAGGTAGGTTGCTACTTCAGTCTCTAGGGAACCCAGCTCTGTCCTGACCTGACGCAGAGTCGACCTTATGGCTCGGAGAGGGTGTCGTGCCTACAATGAAAGCACTAGGGCAACCTCGGCGCAATTTCGACTGCTTCTAGGAGTCACCAATTGTCGGATATTGCCCACGACATGGCAACAAAATGGTTGGTGGACCACGGGAACAACCGCGGGGGACAGAGTATGCCGAAGCAAAGACATTTCTGAAACTTTATCCTCGTTCCTTCGCAGTTTCTGTTTTTCTGTAGGGACAAACCACAAGATCTATTTCTAGGCAGCTACCGGAATTTCGGTCGCTTGATGGCGAATAGGGCAGCATCATCGCATGTGTCGCAGGGTTATGCTTGATATCATCGTAATCTTAGAGGGATTGCCCTGCAGGTTGCGTTGTTGCGCTCCGTGTGTGTTGTGCCATTAGTGTAGCGTCTGCCTGGGGAGGAATTTATGGATCGGATAGAAAGAACAACATTTCCCAATAACAGGCAATGGAGACCCTTATTGCACCCTATTTGTGTTCTCTTTCCTGGCGTACGTGTGCGCGTTGGATAGCGTGGTTGACTTCGACTAATGAACAAAGCTTCCAGCTTGCTGTGGGATCGCTCGAACAACAGCAGCACGGCGGGCAGTATCGATTGGCCCTTTGATAGATCGATCGGCCAATCGAATCGCGCATACGAATCGTTCCCTCTCCTCCCTCTGGGGGTACGCCACGAGCAGATAATTAGCTAACTTTTCAATGACCCACAATATCCTCTTGACTGGCTGCTCGCATTTCTCTCCCCGATTCAGCTAGAGACTATTCCTGGCGAGCTCGATGGGTACCATTACCACCAAGACGCGTCCACGCAACCACCCCCAACCACTCCCACAACCCGGCGACGACAGCTCATTGCGCAGCCACAGCAGACAGTCGTGGCACGACGACAACTTGCTCACCACGCGTCAGCACACAAACCTTATTAGCCTTTCGCAGCTGATTCCCCACCACGGAATCTCGAACCTCGTCGAACGACGCGCTTACTCCTCCGCTAGTTCCCTAGACTTCAGGCCAAAGTCGGGCTTCATTCATTTTCCTACAGCTCGGAATTTCTCAGGTTGTCGGCCTTGATCAGTCAATGGATCTCTTTGCAAGGTGTTGTCACTCTCCTCCGCTGAGCAAGGCCTGTTCCACGGGGGGCGGGGGGGGGGGGGAGGCGATGATCTACGTGTTGTAGACGAGCGTGTACTGCATGTACTGTTCCTGCTGCTGTGCCTGGCGCGGTTGTCGCCATTCTCTCTAGCAGTGTTGTTGCTACAGTTATTAGCTAGTCCTGTAGTTCCTATTGGTGCTGTGGCGCTGCTGCTGTGGTTTTGCTTGGCCGCAGTGCCCCGTTTTGACTTGTTCCTCTCACCACGCATATCCTCGTAGCAACATAGTTTACTCGCCCACACGTCACAGTCATAGCGCCTCGTCCACACCACACACTTGTCTTGAATAGCTGATCACGCCCGGTGATTAAAGGTGCACGTCATGCCTGGCGTCCTGCCTTTGTGAGTTTACTGATTTGAGATTTATGGCAGTTCCTATGAAGAATTGCAGGAACAACAACAACGGCGACAACAACAACAACAACGGCGACCACAACAACAACAACGACGGCGATAACAACAACAATAACAACAACCGCAACAACAACCACGGTAACGACAACGTCTATTCGTTGCTGTTTGAATCGAATTGTAAAGTTTCCATTTGTCATCGTGTTCGTTCACGTTGTTTCCGGGTACCTGGCAAGCTGCTTATCGGAAAACCGATCTAGCTGCCGTCTAGAAACACACAGCACCCATAGTAGCAGTAGTAGCAGCTGTTGGCAAACTGTAACAAACTAATGGAGATAAGATTAGATCCGAGAGAAACGCAGTGAACGACCTAGTGCGCCGTGATGAGTTAGCGGTACGAAGGAAAGGGACAATTGACGACAACGCCGATCGCGGACATAACGGCTATGAAGACGATGAGGACGGCGAGGACGTGTTCGTCGTGAATAACTCCTCGTCAATGAAACCCCCAGAGAACCCCAGTAGGCACGTGGCCACGGTCGTGGGTGAGCAGCAGCGGCGGCGCTGAGGGGGGTGAATGAAGGAATAGCAGCAGTAGCAGCAGCAGAAGCGTTCGCAGAAGCCGAACCAGAAGTGGCCTAGTCTCTAATCAGGGCACGCGCTCTGTCTGAGGTGCGCTTCAAGTACACGTGGAGTAGAAAAGGCTTACTTTAATTAGGAGTCGTCGAATCACGTTGTGAGTAGAAGAAGAAGCAGTATGAATAACAGTAGTACGGGCAGTTGCAACAATCGCAGTAGCAGTGGTACTTTCTTCGTCATACTTCATTGCACTTCATGAAGTATTCATCGAAATAACAATGATACGATAGTAATGATGCGAATTATTGCTGCGTACAAATAAGTGCTAATTGCAGTAGCGAAAATAGCGCCAAAGTGTGGCTATGGCGGCAAGACGGGCAATAGCGGCAGATATTCGGCAAAGATTTGTTGTTTTAAAAAGTAATCCATATGAAAATGCAATATTTCCGAACAACTCTGGAGTGGAAGTTCCGCGAAAAAGTCCAACCCAGAAAGTGAGACCATCATCCATTGGGCATTGGAAAAATATCTTGGAAAGATCAAGTTATGGGCATCATACACACACACACCTCGAGAAGAGTCTGACCGTGGATTGAAATGATTGATCTGAAAATGATTTAGATTTAGCAGATATTCGGCAATGAGATCAAATGAGTCAAAGCAAGCGAGATCGAATAAAGGCAGAAGCAGTCATGGAAGGGACACATCGGGGCCGTCGGGAAGTAATCGTTGTAATAAGTACGATGATACCAAGAATAGAAGTCATGCTGCTGACGTTATCGACGAAATCTTTGCTAACTGGTTGTATACGGAGTTCTGCTGCTGTTGATATTGTAGTTGCTGTGGCTACTGTTGTTGGTGTGGTTTTGTCATCATCATTGTTGTTACTATTTTTTTTAAATTATCGTTACCGGTAATTTTATTATTATTATTATTATTGTTGTTGTTGTTGTCTCACACGCGGTTGCAGTCGTAGTCTAGGAGGATAAAAAGGCTATGGTATTATTGGTTACACGCGTCACTGATTCGCTTTCAGGCCGAAAAAGTTCCTCTATTTTCCTTGCTGCCCTTTGTCCGTATCAAAGGTACAGCAAAGGGCGCTAGAAGCGAGAAACCGAGCGAGAGAGAGAGGGGGCGTGAAGAAAGGAGTGAAGGCAACTGCGAAAACCAGAGAGAGAGAGAGAGAGAGCGTTACGAATAAAGGTTTTCGCCTCCGGTGGCAGCAACTCACACAGTACGTCTAGGCTGATTTCGAAGCTGGGACAAATAGCCGCCATTGGGATGATCGGCTACTATATCGAATCGCCCTCGATCTGCTTCGAAAGTACCTCCCCCCCCCCCCCCCCCCGGCCCCTACCACTAGCCTTCGAGCGCACTTCGACATCGAGCTCGCATCGCGTAGCGCCAGTATCCGATCTAGTAGCTACCCGACCTGGCGACCGGCTTCAAGCCATGCGATTAGGCTGGAATAGAATTAGCAGCAGCAGCTGTCGGTAGTTACCAAACAGTAACCACCGTTGTCTGCGCGCTTACGCTCGAATAAATGCCCGCGCCGCTTGATGTGTGGCCACACGTGCACAAGAATGACACGACATTCACCTCGAGCCGCCCGAAGGCAGGCGTCGAGCTTTTGGTCGCCGACCGTTAACGGGTCGAGGTTCGATGACGCAATGACCAATTAATTGGCCTACGTTCGATTTTAGCCAGAGCAAACTATTTTGCCTCTGGCAGTTCAACTTGCGCTTTCGGTGTGACTTTCGGCGGTGAGCGCACAGTGAGCGCCGGCTACGGCTAACCTATTTACACCTGTGACTTATGACTTTCCCTACACACACAGCTGTTGTATCAAACAGAGTTTTCTTGCATACGCATGAATGAAGGCCGTACCTCATTGTTCTGCTAGTTGTAATGTGTGATAGTCAAAATCATAATCCACATCAGATAAGATTTAGTAGTAGATTTTTTCGAAAGAATGCTACTCCCACAAGAGGCATGGATTGAATGACCAGTGATCAGTGCGAGGCACACTTTCGGGCAGATGAGTTCATTAGCGCTCTTTGCGTGGGCGCCGTGGGTTGAGCTAGCATACAGTACAAGCTCTAGCACATGTTCATATTCGACAATTATTTTATATGCAAGATAATAATAATAATAATAATAATAATAATAATAATAATAATAATAGGTGCGATGGGCTGACGACAGCAAGAAAGAAACTATAAAATAATGAGGATACACATTCACACCTCACGACTGTATTGCTCTAAGACATATTAAATAAATAATAATAATAATAATAATAATAATAGTGGGACGTCGCATAGACACATGTTACCGGATAAATCTGCCCTGCAGGCATTGGACATTCGATCAATGGAAAGAGGAGGGCGGGGGTGAGGGAGGGGGAGGGGTCGTTCATTTTGGAAACATGCAAGATTTGCGCGGTTGGCGATCGCCGACAAAGGTTATTGGAAACTTTGCCTAGAGGAATCGGCTCATAAATACCTGCTGACTAAACGGATTCTGCACTCCTACTCCGGATCTTGCTGAGGTCATATGAGAACGTCGGCCTGCTTTCGAACGGCAGAGCTGCCCGTGGGACAGCTAGGTACTAGTGGTACTGCGTGCGGCCAGCCGGCCCTAATCTTTGATCTTAGGTCAAACGAAAGCCTCCTAGGCTTCTTCTTCTCTTATACGACGAGAAAAAGCTAGTGGTGCAGAACCGCACCTGCTCCAGCAGCCAACCTCATTTCCTGCTCAACGTAATTACCTCACTCACTCACACACTCTGATCCATTTCAGCTTTGATGCCAAACATTGCTTGTTTAGGACTAGAAATCGCCTCAGTCCACCTAGAGGCTCGACATTAAGCTAATCTAGTGGGTAAGTCTGTACACACACAATTATATATATATATATACATATATATATGCTGGTTCTTGATACGAGAAACCTGTTGTGCAAAGCGGCTCAGTCGATGCTGAATAAGCATGGCTTGCTCTGTGACGTGACTAAGAAGCGGTCTCGAAAAAGACCTGCTACAGCAGAAATAATTGTAATACTTAAAATATTAATCAAAGAAGCATCGCCGTCGTTCTATTTTAATCGCTCTTTTAAAATATAAATTTACTTATGCACACCGGGTGTCTTTGTTGACGCCACAATAGTGTGGTATTTACAAACCCGCTAAAACTCAGTCGTCCATTTGGCAGCAGTGTCGCTGTCTTCGGTTAGCTTCAACTTGTCATTAGGCTGTCCGACTGTGTGCATTGTAACAGTGTGTTTTTATGTATTTATGGTTGCGTCTAATTGGGCGCAATTGCTATGTGAAAATTGCACACTTATTCGGCCAGCAGCAACGCAAATTGGTAGTGTGTTATCAAGCCAGGAAAGCGAAGAGCGTTCTCGTATCTCTACCGCGCGATACCAGTATAGCCCCAACATTCGTATATCTTAATGTCCATGCTAACGTCATTTGATCACATTCAGCCGCCTAAGGAATCCGTATTGTGTTATTACTTTTTTCATAGTTAGCATGATAGTATCGCGTTCGCTATCTCAATGTAAACCTTTCCGCAAGATGAGCCCGCATCTATGCATCAAACATTTTCCACCTTGTTGGCTCGTTTCCACGCGCGCTCCTAAGCCGGCGCTCTGCAGCAGTTATATCGGCCACCAATATACCCTTGCTGCCGTCTTAACGACTCTCTGTTTGGTGGGTCGTGGGGCCATTACGACCGTTGGATGATCGGCGGTTACGTGGGACCGCGATAACATTTATTATAAAAAATCAAATTCTTAGGATTGCCTCAATAACTACAGTCCAAAGGACCGTAGCTCGTGGAGGGTTTGCTCTGCGATTCGATTTTACTCAAAATATGCCGGGCCCGAACGGAGTAACAGCTTGAATCCTAAATAGAAGTGATCGGTTTGATTGACCATTGCAGGTTGTCAGTTTTTCAATTATATGAGTTGCTCGGCCTTGGTCAACTAGAAATGAGGATCTGCCCATCCCCCCCACCAGTAGAAGCACACTAACACTTGGCACACAAAGCGGAGTGTGATTGGACAGAATACGTTCGCTCGCCGAATTATTTTGCGTTAATTTATTTTTATTTTAAGTCCGGGATCGTTGGCACCGTCGGCGCGCATAGTACATAATATAATGCCGAACTTGCGCTTTATATTCGTAACAAGTAAAACTATCACTATATGTTCTAGCTGGTACTATTGCAGAATAATTCACATTTTTGTACGCAGGTAGCTTATGACTCGTTGAAGTGGAAAGACTACCTTGGCATTAACGTGTTATTTTGATTATACTTTATGAAATATTTTACATAATTTTATATAATAATTGTTATATAATATATATTATTTATTTTACGCCAGCTAGCTGAAAAATGTCATTCTATAAAGTGGAATGATATATGAAATATTATGAGATATGGTCCACGGTGATAACGTCTGATCGGACGTACGGAAATACGGCTACATTGACTCCTTTTTAGGAAAGCACAATGCTGTAAAGAACGTTAGATACGTTTCACAACTATACCTATACAATCCTGTAAAACATGTGTTGTAAACTTCACCTTGATAATGGATATACAGTATATATTCTCTAGGTAGCCAGTCCGTAACCTCGTATTAAACTATCAGCTTCGGTGCGATCTTTACATCGTTTACGAGCGACACAACGTTTAAAGTAAATGTCCTGTTCATTCATACTGGATATGTCAAGAACAATTACCCGCAAAACTCTAACTAACTAAAATCAAGTCAGTTATACTGAACTGCAGTAAAAAATCTGAAATGTGATCTATACGTCTAAACATTTTAACAAGAACAATTTTTCCGATGTTTGAAGCGACACACCACATTTAGAAGAACGCATCGACTTATACTGAGGCAAACAATAGTAATCTTCACGCAGGTACATTGCTGAAAGAAGATATAATTCTGAAATTTGCTACAGCTGCACAATATTTAAAAATGAAAAAGTAACTAATACATTTTACATTTTAGTACTTGCAAAACAGAGTAGTAATAATCGCGTCGCACTGCCCTACACAGGGACTGGATTGTCGACATTCACACGTTACGCATAGTGTCAAACTCGAATCCGCAGCATCTGACAAGACATGTGACGCTTGAACAGCGAGTGTTTTTCACTTTGCCGCGCCGCCAACTTGCAAGCCGATCTATATTCATACGCGATTTTGCTTTTGACTACTATATACTTCATTGTAATTTCCGTGAGCCTACAATTTGCAAATATATATATATATATATATATATATTCAATCTACGTTAAAACATCCACGATTGGCCGTACCTCAACGCCGCCAATGGCCACACGTAGCACACGGAGCAATAATATTATTAAGAATAACAACAACAACAACAACAACAACAACAACAACAACAACAACAACAACAACAACAACAACAGCAGCAGCAGCAACAACAACAACAACAATCACAACAATAATAATAGTAGTAGTAGTAAATAGCACGAGAGTGGTTTCTGTTCAAGAAATGTCGAGACGTTGTTGCTGGACGGTTGCTTGTCTGCGCGTCGGTCTCCTCCAATCAAAATCGAACTTCTTATATAATCTGCCTGCCCCGTATAAGAATCGCGCGTTGGCCGTCAAAAAGTGACGAACATGCAACATTCATGACTGATTTCGTGAATGGACCCGGTTGCTTGTCACCGGCGCCACTGCCGCCACCGCCGCCTCGGCTATTGTAGCTGCTGCTGCTGAAGTTGTTACTGCTTTGGATGTTGTTGTTGCTTCGGTTGTTGATGCTGTTGTTGTTAGTGTTGCTGTTGTTGTTAGTGTTGTTGTTGTGGTTGCTGTTGCTTCTAATGCTGCTGTTGTTGTTGTTGCTTCTGATGCTGTTGTTGTTGATGTTGTTGCTTTAGTAATTGTTGTTGTTGTTGCTTCTGATGCTGCTGTTGTTGATTCTGCTGCTGATATTGTTACTGCTTTGGATGCTGTTGTTGTTATTGTTGTCGTTGCTGTTGTTGTTGTTGCTTCTGATGCTGATGTTGTTGATGCTGTTGTTGTTGCTGATGTTGTTGTTGTTGTTGTTGTTGTTGCTATTGTTGTTGTTGTCGTTGTTGTTGTTGCTTCTGATGCTGTTGTTGCTTCTGATGCTGTTGTTGTTGTTGCTATTGTTGTTGTTGTTGTTGCTATTGTTGTTGTTGTTGTTGCTATTGTTGTTGTTGTTGCTGTTGCTATTGTTGTTGTTGTTGCTGCTACTATTGTTGTTGTTGCTGCTACTATTGTTGTTGTTGCTGCTACTATTGTTGTTGTTGTTGTTGTTGTTGTTGCTGCTACTATTGTTGTTGTTGTTGCTGCTGCTGTTGTTGCTCGTTCAGATGTGTAGCTACGCTTAGTTGTAATACACTGTTTCGTTTCTCGTGTGCGCCTCATCATATGTGAGTAAATCTGCGTCCCGACGTGTTTGCCTGGCCGTGTGTCTGTGTGTGTGTGTGTGTCTGTGCTTCGGGAGGTTCGTATTGAAAGAATGTATCTTCTTTTTCTTGTTGTTGCCTTTCTTGTCTACGTCCGATTGACGTCGTCGTCGTTGTTGTCGTTGTCGTCGTCGTCGTCTATCGGCTTTCTTCTCTTCATGCTTCGTTCGGCGTCTTGTGTTCTTCCCAACCCCCCCCCTCCCTCGTTTTTCTGTCACGGCGGCGTTTTCTGCTACATTCGTTGCGCTACGCTGTCACCTAATCATCAGCATCATCGCGTTCACCATCGTCATCACTATCATCATCATCAGCAGCAGCAGTATATACTACTCTGGACTGCGGCTGTCTATTATGAATATTTGTCTGATTGCTATTACTAATATTACTACTGTTGTTGGTGGTGGTGGTGGTGGTGTCGTGGTTGTTGTTGTTGCTGCTGCTGTTGTTGTTGTTGTTGTTGTTTTTGTTGGTGGTGTCCTTGTTGTTGTTGTTGTTGCTGTTGTTGTTGCTGCTGTTGTTGTTGTTGTTGTTGCTGCTGTTGCTGTTGTTGCTGTTCTTACTGCAACGGTGGCGACGCGTATGACCACAACTAGAACTATTATTGATGTAAAGCCACCCCTGCTACTAGTTGACTGACTTTACTTTTGGTGCAATCGCACGCTTAAAACTTTCACTCCCTCTCTCTCTCTCTCTCTCTCTCTCTCTGGCTTTTTCGCTCATGTATGTGTGTTTGTGTTTATGAACGTGAACGAGCGATAAGGAATGCAGGCTCCAGTACGCCAGTCGACTGCTCCGAGTTCTTGTTGTAGTTATTAAAGTTGCTGTTGTTATTAATGTTGTTGTTGTTGTTGTTGCTGCTGCTGTTGCTGCTGTTGTCTGACTCCAAGTCAGTCTAAAGTGGAGGACCAGAAAGAAGATGCCGCAACGCAATGGAATCACGCGGGGTCGCTGTCCGTGTTGGTGGTGGTTGTTGTTTCTGTTGTTGTTGTTGCTGTTGTTGTCGTCGTCGTCACCGCCGTTGTTGCTACTGTAGTTGCGGTGGTTGTTGCGATTACTGTTGTTGCGGCTGCTGCTGCTACTGCTGTAATTGTTGTTGTTGTTGGTGTTGTGGTTATTTAGTTGCTGCTTGCTGTTGGCTGTCGTTGCCGCTGTTGGTGGAGCCCAGCTGTCGATTTCGCCGGTCCTTGCGACCGCTGATTCCAGTCCGTCACAATCTTCTCCTCAAGCAGACAAGATGACGACACCAACAACAACAACAACAGAAGCAACAGCAACAACAACAACAACAACAACAACAGAAGCAACAGCAACAACAACAAGCACAACAAGATCGACTAGCACGTCTGTGTGAGCGAGGCCGTATGTATGTGCGTGTGTACGTATCACGAGGTAACGCCGAAATGACCGGGCAGGCTGGGTGATGATTGACCAATAGCAACAGCAACAACAACAGCAGAAGCAGCGGCAGCAGACAAACCAGGAGTTGTTGCATCTGCAGAAGATCCGCCTCCGCCGCTGCCGCAGCAGCAGAAAACGAAGAAGAAATATGAAAAAGAGAGAGAGAAAGAAAGAGAAGATGCGGAAAAGACAGACCTCGACCCACGACAAAGAAATCGACGGAAAAGAAAAAAAAACAGACCGAGACGAGTTCAAATAAGATGAAGAAGACCGAAGAAGGTGAAGATTGCTCGGTTGACCGGCGGTCGGTCCAGCCTTCATATCGAACTGCGCACAGTAACTCTGCACAAGGGAGCGCTTCTGCAAAGAAGGCCCTTTCTGCCTGCAGAGGCGACGGCAAGGGGTTCGGGAGGGGGTTCGGGAGGGGGTTCGGGAAGTGGGGGGGGGGGATGAGGGCGGAGTGTCAAGGAGGCAGCGGCAACGGCAAACGCTGAGAATTGGCTGGCGCCCACTAAGCCAGAACGGCAAAATTGAAAATCTCCTCCTGTCAAAGCTAAAAAAAAGTAGATGGAGTTTTACGATTGTTACTATTGTCGTCATCATCATCATCTTCGTCGTCGTCGTCATTGTTATTATTATTGTAACAGTTTTTGTTTCGTTGTTGTTGTTGTCGTTGTTGATATTATCGTTGTTCCGTCCTTTAGTAAATTTCATCATGGTTTCTGGTGATGGCATAACATATTGCATGGTCGCTATTGTTTTTATGATGCTATGACGTCGTTGCTGG
>QVRM01003051.1:72500-82086 GCA_003439945.1 Dermanyssus gallinae
TCGAATTAACGAAGGTAACGTTGCGTGCTATACGAACGCCTTCTGGCTACAAAGGGTGCCGCGGTCTCTCGTATATATAAATTTTGTTTTTTTTTAACTACAATATATATATATATATATATATATATATATATATACATTCTTGTGAATAAATATATATAAATAGACGTATATATATATATATATATATATATATATATATATATATATATATATATAAAGTTAAATTAATTAATGCACAGCGCTGAACAAAACATCGTTACACTACTTCTCTCGCCGAAAGCGTGAAGAAGATAGAGTATTATGAAGAAACATCGTGAACTGTATATTATACTCAATCTGAGTGAAATAAATCTAATTGGAATAAAGTTAAATTAACTGCTATAAAAATATATTTCGGTATGTTGTAAGTTAAATATAAAAATCATTACGGTAAAACTCATAAATAGATGTTTAAACTTGTCTTGGTTGCTTAACTATTATTTTGATGTTAACCGCAAGTACTTTGAGCTGAATCAAAAATAAGGAGCCGATGCTGCCGCTTTTTTTAGGTGAATATATGCTACAACCATTTCCGTCGAAACTACTTTCGTTTTATTTTGCTGAAAATTAAAATTTCTCTATGTGCTTTGCTCGTCATTTTCCTTCATAGTGTTGAAACTTCCAATGTTAGACAGCATTCCACCTTGGTGTCGTTTTTTCAGTTCGTTTTGCCTTCTCATTGTGCCCTTCACCAGACTGATATTCTGCTCCCATTTGCACTTAGCCTTGAGCATAGCGGTAACTGAGTCTGTTACCGTCATGTTCGGAGACACCATTGGTGACACCTGTCGTACGTTCTCAAATGCCGGACAGAAGAAGATTGTGTGGGTCACGTTATCTTCCTCGCCTGTATCGCACATGACGCACTTGGCGTCCGGCGTCTTTCCTATGCAGGTCTTGCTTTGAAGCACCCGTACCCCGTCAATACCTGCGTCAGATAGCAGGTGACGCCTCTGTGCTCTCTGTTGAAATATTTCTCAAGGTCGGGGATGACCTGACGGGTCTAGAGTTCTAGCACGTCCCTGGTTTATTCTTCGTGCCGTTCTCTAAGAGTCTGTCTTCGGTTTTCGTAAAGACCGGTTCTGTTTGCCCGTATTTGCCGTTTCTCGGTTATCCTAGGCCTTGTATCAGCCTGCTATTGCGATAATGGCTGTTGGTTCGGCTGTACTGTGTGCGCCGGCGATTCGTAATGCGAGTTTTCTTGCGCTTTCAGGAGTTTTCTGTTGTCGATCCTCAGTTTCATGGCGTCTGGCCCTCACGTTGGAGCGGCATACAGGACTGTGGACTCCGCTACTGAAGCGAGAAGTTTTCTCTTGCCTTCAGTTGCTTCCTGCCGTGTCCTCGGCAGGATATTGGCCAGACTATCTGCCAGCTTTTCGATACTTGAGCGTTACCGGCGGTACTGGTCTGTGCGATTATTTGACCCTGCGTTTGGCCGGCAGTCGTTTACTTCTGCTTGACAACCTTGTGTTGGGACGGGGTCTCGTGTTTCGGATCCGTGTCGCGCCAATCTGCTGCCGCTTGGGTTATTCTTGTTATTGTTATGTTAATGGGCCACTTCACGAAGCACGCTTCAAAACATCTATTGTGATAGATCTTCCAGCACTTTTACATTGAATACTGGGCGAAGCGGAGGTACATGACTCAACGAAACGAATTCGACTTCGGTTGCTCGTCGGCCCCCACGCAACCAAGCCTTCTACGTGCCCGTGACAGGCCAGCACGCAGCTAATCGTAGTGATTGAATACTAATGTGTGTATATGGGTGCGCATGTATGTCCTTTGTGATACGTATTTCTGCCAATAGACAAAAAAAGAACGAGCTAATCTCTCTCTCGATATATATATATGTATATATATATATATATATTGATAGCAAAACATGACGACGCAACAAAAACAACAACATGACAATTTTTATTCACAATACTGACTTCTCGTTTACGAGAATTCATAATCGTGTTTCCTCATTAAGGAAGCAAGATCACCATCCTATGCACGTCGAAGTCATTCGTAGTTGGTCCGTAGTTCGTCGCAGATATCATCGAAAACATCATTATCGGAAGTATCATATTAGGAATAATTATGCTTATCATATCACCCATCGTAGAAGGGACTATTTCCAACATCGGTTACAATAAAAATTAGCAAGCGGGATTTGGTGTTTAGCGTTTTTGCACCCAGTTTCTGGTGGTGTCCGATCTAAGTAACGTCATCTGATACAACTAAAGCAAAAGTCTCCTTTGTCTGCAGAGCTTTTTTGCATCCAACATGAATTCAGCTCATCGCGTTGTTGTTTTTGTTGTTGTTGCTGCTGCTGAAGTATGTTCATAATCATTATCACCGTCATCATCACCCTTATTATTGTTATTATTATTATTATTATTATTATTGTTTGCCTCCCTATTTTTTTACCCACATTCAACAACAACAAATTCTTTTAGCAACACTACTGCTACTCTTGCTAATACTACAGCACGGAGAGAACAACAGCATTGTGTGTCTAATGTCCATTCATTGACTAACGACTTAACTATTATTATTAATTACTTATATCGATATCAGTAGTACTAGTAGCACTTGCTGTAGCAGCAGCAGAGGCGGGAGTCTCTTCTAGCAGTAGTCATGGTGATATTGAATAGTGTTGCGGCGGCAGAAACAACAACAACGCTAGCAACACCAGCAACAAAAACGACAATGAGCACATATCGTGCCCCATCGACCTCTTCTATAGGAGTAACAATAGAAACAGTGGCAGGAGCAACAACAGCAGCAGCAACAACAATAGCAGCAGCAACAACAACAATAGCAGCAGCAACAACAACAGCAGCAGCAACAACAACAACAATAGCAGCAACAACAGCAGCAGCAACAACAATAACAACAACAACAACAGTAGCAGCAACAACAACAACAGTAGCAGCAACAACAACAGCAACAATGCAAACTTATCGGGCAATGCGTTTTTGGACCGTGTATCAAGTGGTGAAAATAAGCAGACCTTTTGTTGTAACAAGTGGTGGAAGCAAACAGCTCTGCAGAAAAGACGACGATATATCTGAACAAAAAGGGTCGCGCAAACACTAACAACACGCTGACACACACATTTTCACATTCCCATATTGCGTGGACGGAGAGAGAGAGAGAGAGAGAGAGAGAGATAGCGAGAAGACGCGCAGACGAGGGAGAGAGAAAGAGATGATCATATATTCTCGTGTGATACTTCAGTAAAACTGGAACAAGTCTATAAATTGTTTTCATTCATTCATTCGCTTCTTTGTTTGCTTACTTACTTGTCTTTTTGGTAGTGCGGCTCCCGCGTGCCGAGCACACATACACAAGTGCATACACATATAAATAAATATATATATATATATATATATATATATATATATATATACAGCATTCCTTCCGCTTGATCTCATGAGTTTCGATCGAGTGCTGATTGACGAGACAGGCCAATGGCCGACCGACAATGCCATAACGCCAGCCACATCTACGAGGCAAGTTTGCTTTTCCCTTCGGCACAAGAACAACAATCGTTTGTTGGGCGCGGGGGCGCACAATACGGGGAGGCGGGGGGCGCACACAATACCCCCCGGTTGCCTTCTAGCATTTCGGTCGATTGCCGCTCGATCTGATCGTACGGCGTATCGTCGCACAATCGCGAGTACTTACTAACTAAGTGGCAGCAGTCATACTAGTAGTAGTAGTAGTATTCATAACTAAAAACTGCCGTCTGTACTGTGCTGTAATGTTACTGTGCTGCTTGTGTAAGTGCCTCCAGCCTAGTGGCTGAGCCTCGTCGGTGGAGCGATTATGTCGTAACGGTGAAAATTGGGATTGACCGTGTGGAACACTGATTGAGGTGAGCGCATCATATATATATATATATATATATATGCATTACATTTATCTATATATATATATGCATTGCATTCATCTATATATATATATATATATATATATTTTTTTTTTTAACAGTGCTGGAGGGTTTTTGAATTGTTCCTGGCACAGCTCTACTAGCGAGTGAGGATCCTCCAATATGGGTCCAATAGCTTTGAAATTGTGACTTTGACATGAACGATGATTAATGTTCTGGAAGGCCCGCATAATCAGAAAAACACACTGAGTAGGTAGGAATTTGCCAAAAGTCGGTCAGTCGGTTCACAAACACGGCGAGTAATTGAAATTGCATCGTCATCGCGTCGTCAATGGGTGTCTCACAAATTCAGCGATGCAGACACGAGGTTGGTCGAATATGCGTGTGCACGTCGATTTTTGCCCGCTTTGACCAGGACCTATTCAATCGTTTAATGACCTGTTGATGACAAAAAAATCCATTGTACACTCTCGACCGTGCCTCACCAATGATAGCTTTCTCACGTGAGTGCAGACTTATTTGGCGAGAAAATACCTGTATAACTTCTATAATGCATATTTAAAAAGTGGCGGAATCCCCCGCTCCCCCCCCCACAAGCGGCTTCAAAATAAGGGATTATCGCAAACGAGATTGATTAGTGATAATGTATCATTGAAAACGGTGGGGAGCGTTCGAGGTGTCCAATATCAGTATGAGAGCGTATCTTTTCTGAAGGTAACCCAAGGGAGTTAAGCCATAAGGCCCGCAGTAGAAGTAGTAGTGCAGCAAATAGCCACTTCACACCATTATTTCATGAAATATGCAGAGCTGTGTTAAAGTTTGTATATATATATATATATATAGTGATGCACTAATTACGGCAGACAAAGCCCGACTGCATGCAGTCATGCAGAAAGAGGCCAGTAAGCGACTCCAAGCCCGCCTCTGCTCAAACCTTAGCACTTTACTTGATCATGAAAGCTTTCGTCATCGTGCATCATCGGTTTGAGGTCGGAGGTAAGGCTAACCGAGCAGCACCGGTGGCCGTCCGTGTGGAGCATAGGAGGATATCTAGGAGGGACCCGCAGGCTCTCCTACAGCAGAAGCGAAAGCTGTCACAGCAAAGTAAACGGTCTCGGGCCTTCAGGCCAGCTCTAATGCCATGCATCTGAGAGCCAGCAGCCCGCCTCCTGAGAAGCGACGGACAGAGGCCAGCAGGTTTCACACTAATTTCCCCACCCACCTGATAGGGGGGGAAAAGCGCTTGCTTGAGATGCAACGATTGCCCCCCTAAACCTGGAGGTTAGTGCATCTTGCGCCGCCGGCTCCGCGTGACACGCAACGCTAAACGATTCAAGCATAACAAATATGCCCAGCTAGCCAACGAGTTCATTGTCGTGCCACTACTATTCGAGACACTCTGGGAAGACCTGGCCCCGAGAAAAGCTCGTCCAGAAAATTGGCAAAGGATCTGAACTAGCGACAGGGGAGAAGAGAAGTCTCGACTAACAACTTCAACGGCTATCACTAGAGGTCCAGCGCAGCAGCATTATGGGGCACAATGAGAGACTGGTTAGCCGAGAACAAGCTTGACTGAAAGCGCTCGTGTTGCAAGCTCTTCTGAAGAGAGTTATTTATATATAGGGTTGCACTTGAGTACATGCTTGAATATATACGCTTACTTGGGAGACATTTGTTTTCTCTGTATCTTACAGTTGAATAGAAATACTTTGTAGATACAAGTATGATTATGATCTGAGGTCCTATCTCAGAATGGCACACGAACGCAGATTTTAAAACGTACGCACGGATCTCTCGGTCTAATACACTGTCCATCTTTTTAATCACTCTTAACAACAGTCTGTACAATCGCGCTGATCTGACCGAGTTAGCAACATATCATTTTCGTGATACTTGGCGACGATGTTGAGAACTATGAACTCGTGATATAATATTATAAATTATAATATTGTATATATCACTAAATGTATTTTGTTTTCAATGTTCCACTCATTCCTATATTGTGAATTGTATATTTTGAATTTAAGTAACGTTTTTTTTTAAAATAAATAAATACGTTAGTAATTATCTACGCTTTGAAAACAATAAACGATTACGTAAACTGAACTGAATATAATAAATACTTTGCCAGTTATATGTATATATATATATATATATATATATATATATATATGCGCGTACATATGTATACGTATCTTGCACATGTATAATTTTTTATATAGATCTATATATTTCAATCTGAAAAAATAATATATATATATATATATATATATATATATATATATATACAGTGGCTCTATGTTAAAGGAAAACTTCCCGCCGACACGCTTTGACGCTCGTTTCTTCAAAGCCGTTCCGCTCGTACCGTATTATTATTATTAATATCGATCACATGTTTTGCACGGTTCGATAGGCACAGTGCACAGCAGGAGCTGCATGGGCAATGCAACTACATTGTGCACACCCACGTATGCTGTAACCAGAATCGTGATCGCGTTTGAACCGCTGGTAAGCCGAAGTCACTATACTTCAGGCACAAAGATAACAATTGCAGTGTAGTATTGGGGCATTGTGGGCTTATGTGGGCACACCTAATTTCGACTATGTGTTTTTTTTTGTTTAACGCATACGCGTTAAACATAATATAAGTTATAACTTGCCGTTTTTCAATGGTAAAAATCATACAGTGCAAACGGTGCTGGCTTGTTGCTTGTATACATAGTCTATCTTCTGGAGAATCTCGGAGCACTTAAAGCGAAATCTGCAGTGTGGTGGCCTGATGGTTACAAACCGAATGGGAACAGATTATGTTATTCTGTTCGTGCGTAGAGAAGAAAAACTTAAACTTGCGTACAAATACGTTTATATACACATACGAATGTACATATGCCTAAATATGAACAGATATATAAATAGACAAATACATTTTTCTAACAGACAAAAACATACATTTTATCTATTATTGTTCCAAATTTACAAATGTGAGATTCGATTTCTATCTGCCTTTCGGATTATTGGGTCTGTTAGGAAATACTATTATTGCCGTACGTTCCCATCCATCATAGCGCCAACTATGGAAGCGGCATTGCTACTACGTGCCTGCTACTACACTGCGAGAGGCAATCATCTCTCAGATAATCTTATTTGCACTGGTTCAACGTCAAGTTTTTGCTTCAATGCGGCTTGCGAGGTCCAGGTCCTAAACCTGCCGTTCTGCCGCTAATAGCCCCCTGTTTCTTCTTAACCTACAAATGCTTAAAAATGTTTACATTTTTTTTAAAGGAGCAACGTTTTATGGGGAACATAGATACTTCTTCTTCTATAATTGAACAATCAAATATGTATACACATGTTATATGTATACATATTGATATTAACACATATGTTATATGTATGCAACATATATATATATATATATATATATATATATATATATATATTATATATATGAAATTTATATTTGCGTACGTACGCACATATACGTGTTTCACTATGGAAAAAAACGTAATTAGAAACAGAACAGTAAACAAACGGATTAGCATATTTCTCTGCTAATGTTGTTGTTGTTGTCGTTGTTGTTTTCACTGTCTTTTTTGTTGTTGCTATTGTTGCCGCCGCCGCGCTGTTGTTGCTATCTGCTTAAGTATCTGCTACAGCAATAGCAGCTGGGTTGAGAACGCTGTTAGCAAATCCCGTCGTTTAGTAGTAGTTGAACGTTCGTCCACTCGTTGGCAATGGATTCATTTAGTGCTTGCTCTGACTTTTCAGCTGGCAGCAGCCCATCAGCGAGAATATCGGCAATAACATCTGCGACATTTTCTTCTTCTATATATATATATATATATATACTATATATGTACATATATATATATAATATATATATATATATATATATATATATATATATATATATATATATATATATATATATATATATATATATATATATATATATAGTAACAGTAATACCTGCAGCAGCAACAACAACAACAACAGCAACATCAGGGGGTGTCGTGATCCTGCCCGGCTATATTGAGACGGTCGCCCGTGGCGGATGATCGGCAGCCTCTTCTCCCCCCCCCCCACTATTACCACGCCGAGCAGCAAGCAGCGAACCAGTTAGCTAGTTCAACAGCAAACATCGTTGAGTGGAGGAGGCAATATTTCTGCTTCGGTCTGCTTCGACCCGCCGCCCGTCTCACTCCATTCCGTCGCCATTCCGGCTTCGCTACTGGGACACTTTGTTCTAGTCGGCGTCTTTGTCTTCATTATTGTCGTCTTTATCATCGTCATTACCATCATCATCATCATCACTATCAGCGTCATCATCACCATCATTATCATCATCGTTTTGTTCTCAAAAGAGCCTGACCAGCCGATCAAGGAGTCGCTTCCCTCTTCCCTTTGTTGCGGCTGCTACGCTCGTCGAGTTCGAACGCCCGTACTGTGCACGTGTTGAGACACGAATGAATCACCACCATCGCATTGGTTGTTTGTTAAAGCATCTACTAGACCATATTCTCCAGTGTGCGTGCGAAGAGAAGAAAAACTTAAACTTGCGTACAAATACGTTCATGTACACATGTACAGATACGTAATAGATAGACCAAAATACAAATACGTAAGTATACGAATGCACATATGCCTAAATATGTACAGATATATAAATAGACAAAATACGTAAACATATTTTTAAAAAACTTACAGATATATATATATATATATATATATATATATTTATACAAAACATACATTTACGTAAGTATACAAATGCGCAAATACGTAACCGAGCAAGTGTACCCAGACGTAATTATATAAATATACAGATTCGTGTAATACATACAAAAATACGGATACGTAACTGTATAAATACACAAATACGTCTACTCTGAACAGATATACAGATACGTAACTGTACAAGTAGGGTTATGGTTTATCATCAGCTAGCGTGCCTTCTTTCGCTGGAACCACTGTAAATTCTGCCGCCTTGCTGGCTTGGCTGAACTCGATTGAACAGCTTGACACAGTGCGTGCGGCGTGATATCTGTTGCAATGGCCTAAACACTTCGCGCACATACAACGACCAACGATCGACAACAATTGGACACAAATCGAATCGTACAGGTTCGAGCAGTGTTGTTCTAGCTTACTAAACTAGGCGGTGATTCACTGCTGAATCGCGTCCTCATTCTAACCTTTTGTGTATCCTGCATGCGTCTCCTCTCGTCCAGGTCAACATACAGTACATAGTTATTGTTGTTGTTGTTACTGCTCAACATAGTACGCACTAACGTAGTATAGTCTGCTCTATGTTGCTCTAACCGGCAATCGCTGACGGCTCACGATGGGCCGATGTATTCTGAACGGCTGGTCGGCCGGCGTGATTAAGCATCATAGCTCGTTTTCGGTTAGCTGCTTTCGGCTACCTGCTACAACGCTGGTTTTCTGCTTGACCGTTGTCGAAAGCGGTGCTGAGGATAGTTAAGCGTTTATGCGCATCTTGTTATGCTAGCCGGCCATTTATGATGGCGGTGGTAGTTATGACTTTGTTGATCGCTGTGCTAACGTTACCACCGCCACCACCACCACCACCATCTGATGAGATGAGCTGTTGTCTTGTTATCGGCTGCTGCTGGTGCAAGTGCTGCTTCGCGGTCTATA
>QVRM01003052.1:0-12025 GCA_003439945.1 Dermanyssus gallinae
GTACGGACTATACTGCTAATAAAGCCAACTAGTTGAATAAAAATTCACCCAAACTTGTCCATCTTTTACTGAGACAACGCACGACCTCATGTGAGTAACACCGGCCTTAGAAAATATATAACCTGAGCTGGGGACTAATTGAGCATCCAACAACTCCGCGGAGCTTGCACTTTCGACTAGCACTCACTCCCGTCTCGCCGCTTGTTACGGTAAAGTGACTATGACGATGCCACACGGCATTCACCCAAATAGAACATCGTACATTGTGCATAGATTATACGCTTTCTTTCATTGTCCTAACTAAGATTCTAAAGGGTGGAATTGTTGCTGTCGATAATGCAAGACATAAATGACACGATGAAATAAAATGTGCATGTTTCTATACCATTATGCAACGTAATTTGCAAGATAACAAAACTGATGCAAACATTGGTTACCTGTTATTAATTTAATTTGTCTAGTAAACCTCTTGTGTAAAGATGTCTTGGCAATTTGTACTGCCTTCATTCTGTACTCCTTGTTCGAGATCTTTCGGCACGCGTCCTTTGACGGTTCCGCTACAACACGAATAATAAAATACATATATAATTGAATAGCCTAAAAGTCCGATAAAAAAGTAATTGCAATGGCCTACGACTATGACGACATGAGTTAACACAGCAAACGCATATAAATGCTAAGCACCTATTCCTTGCATAACCAAATCGTGTATCTGCATGTTCATGATCTTCAGTTTAAATTAGAAAGGTCTCTTGTTATCACAGCGCTCGGAAAAGACTTCACGAACGAGAGCTCGACGCTTATAAAGTGCCTTGCACGCTGTAAAACGAACCTATATACCATATGAAATAAATGTCAGTGGACGCCCTTTTCTCAAACAATACGAGTACACGTCACCATATCACTCCCTGATCGGGTGTAGTTGTTTTTGCGATTCGAATGACGTGGACGCCCAGATGATGGCCAATTATCGTCTTGTTGCTTCTCGAGGCGACGTTGCTCTGACGATAACCGTCGATCAGTTAAATTTCGATTTTTCAGGGGGATCACAACCATCCATCATTGGCCAAGGACGATATCCCTGCTCTTCATTTGTCGCCGAATCTTTTCACCCACTCGGGGATGGTAACGTCTGGATCGTCTAGGTCCCCACGTGCTGTATCTTGAAGGAGACCGGCAACACGGCAGGAAGCCTCGCCCTCAAAGCGCCCCGTCTCTGCTCTCGACGCAAGTCTTCATCCGGCTCCGACGAGAATCCCTTAGCAATTTAGTAATTGAAGAACATTATAATATCGGACGTATATATCAGATCGTGTGTGCAACCAAAATAAGCATAATGCAATGCAGCATAATCAGCACGGCTCACTGTTACAGGATCACATGTTCACAAGTCGCAAGTACTGTTGTTTCTATAATGCTGATGTATTTTTGATATAAATTTGGCGACCAGCGGATAACCAGCTAGTTATTTAACAGTGAAATGCACATTGTTTATTTTGACTTGTTTGCCTGTGATCGACTCATTGAATCGTACTAGTGTATTTAAAATAGAATTATATTAAAATGTCCTTAATATAATTGCATTAAATAGCGTTATGTTTGGGTGTGAGAGCGTTCACTAGCTAAAACGTACCTCAGGTGGGATATTGTCCGTGGTGTGGGGCTCTTTAATGTTCTCGTCAAATCCGAACAGTTGACGGAGCCCACGAAGGAAGCACTTTTGCCGAAAAGCAGAGCGGCGGCTAGATAGCGCAAGCGATACCCGCAAGCGACTGCCACCCAGCCCGCGAAGAAAGGCCACGCCTTTTGCGGTAGCCACCATCTTTTGCTTGCCTTCCGGTTGTCTGGACTGTAAACCAGCAAATAAATCCATAATTGTATCAAAATACATATATGTATAATTGTAGTGGTGATATTTTTAGTTTAACACTAAGTTTCCCTGCGAAAGACTTTTCTGCTACTCAACAAGCCGTCATTACAATATGAAAAATTGTAGAAGAAGCAATGTCAATTTCAGTTTCAACCTTTCGTTCAACATGCGACTTTGATTAGTTCAGAGCATTGCCAGAATAAAGATTTGATTGGCGATCGATACCTAAAAAGCGAAAGAGTCTCAAGGGTACTTACAATGTCTTGCGGGAAAGTCATCAGCTCGGGCTCATTTTCACGCGAGATGAGCTTTATTTTTTGCTTACTTGTAGCCTCGTATCTGTCACAGCTCCAGGTAGCTGGAAAGAAAAGATGAATATATTTTTAGTACGTTTGTTTAGAGTATCAATACAACGATATAATCGATAAGATGGTGTTTAAGATTTTTTAGAACTTAAACTAACATTCACTTGCTCACTTAAACTTGACATTGTCTTGGCCAAATTCAAAATCTCTTATATACAACAGAACGTGAAATTAATCTCTGTGCTCTATACAGACGTGCTAATCAGATGTGTACCAATCTTGTTGTTGTTGTGCTGTATCCATTATCAGTCACTTCATTAGCGTTCCTTGTTGAAGGTAATCATGGCACAAAAGAAGCTGGTCCAGTAGCTGCCATAATGAAAAGGTCTAATGTGGTGATCTCTGTAACCGCTCCAAGTGATGTGTTATGAACAAACCGGAATTGCGTCTGAATATATATATATATATATATACGTGCACGAATCATGTGGTAACACTGCATGGCCTGATATATACATCAGATATTATAATGTTCAACAAGTAGTAAATTGCTAAGGAATTGTCGTCGGAGCCGGAGGAAGATTTGCGTCGAGAGCAGAGGCGGCGTGCTGTGAGAGCAAGGCTGCCTGCCGGTTGCCGGTGTACTACAAGATGCACCACAGGGACCTAGAGAATCTGGGCGTAACCATCCCCGAATGGGTGATGAAAAAAATCAGCGGCAAATAGAGGAACAAGGCTCATCCTCTGCCGATGGATTAGATTCAGATGATCTCCCGTCCGTAGTCGAAAGCTGCAGCTGGTCACGGTATCGTCAGCAGATCAACGCCGCCCGAAAAGCACCAAGATGATAATGGGCCATCATCTGAAATCGCGCTACCGTCCACGTCTTCCAGACCGCAAAAATGGCTACACCCTAGGGTGCAGAGGAGGATAGATAGTGTGTTACTGCGTACTCGTATTGCCAAAGAAAGAGGAGTTTGTGACGACGTTCATTTCATATTGATATGTTGTTAGTTCCTCTTATAGCGCCCAAAGCATCTTACGAGCGTAAGTTGTTGGTCGTCTGTTCATGAGGTCGCTTTGGAGCGTTGATAGCGAAAAGCTCTTCCTAAACTAAACTGAATACCATGATTAAGCATATACATACGATTTGGTTATGCAAGGACTTGGCGCTTAGCATTTAATTGCTACTGCGACTAACTCATGTCGTCATAGCCGAACGCCAATGTCAAAAGACTTTCAGCCAATGTAATATCACATATAATTCTATGTATTACCTTTGTAATAGCAGAACAATCAAAATGATGCTTATCAGGAGATCCCGAAGAGGAGGTACAAATGGAGGCAGTAAAAGCAGTACAAGATCGTCAGTACAAGGGGCCTAGATAAATTACAATTTTAACAAGTACGACAATTTTCCATCTGTTTCATTATTTAGCAAAATGCGTGTGCATACATGGTATAAGTGCACATTTAGTTCATATCGTGTCACGTATGTCTTGAATTATCAACAGCTGTATAGATTTCATTTAATTTTCCATTTAGGTGCTTCATTAAAACAACGAATGAAAGCGTATATATATATAAAAAACACACATCTAGGCGGCCGATCCTGGTATCCCAAACGGGGTATTAGAGGACCATTGAATACTTGCGATATGCAATTGTTTCATGTGATGTGTGGCAAGTGGCACTGTCTTGTTCAAACACATCTCTTTGAGATTCATACCATCTTTTTTTTGGATTTTCCGTAAGGCTATTGCCCATATACGGTTTTTTCAGGTCATGGCTAATTTTAATCCACTCCGGCATTTACCTTGTCTAATTGGAAACCATGCAAACCAATTTAAGAGTGGCCGGTCTGGGTCTCGAACCCAGTCCTCCCGAATGCAAGGCAAAGGCTTTGCCACTAAGCCATCTTGCTCGGTTTATATTCTCTCGGAAATGTAATAAGTTTCGAGTCGTGAAATTTCGCCAATGAGTGGCGGTTTTGTCTCGCTGTATCGGTCGTTTCTGTTGTGCATGTTTGCACAGCCGGTTCATACACGTTCTTGTTTAATTCTTCTAATGTTCAATTCAGATGATTTCTCGAAATCCCCTTGAAAATGGTAGCCGTCACCTTCTCCGCAGACAATACAGTTCTAACATTTCTCGATGAACGTTCAGCAGGTACTGTTTACTGCTCTGGCAGGTGTTTTTACTTGGGTATGTAGAGGTGGATTTAATGGTCGTCCACACTCACCAATTGACGCTATAAGACTTATGGATTGCGACAAGCATTGCCAAAATGTTTTTCGCGTATGTTCTTGATCGATGGTCTACAATCGCGGTGCCTAAAACTCTTTTGTGCAGTATAATGCACTTCACCTACTTAGATGCCTCTGGTTTCAACTACATCAAGTATCTTCATTCGGCGATCAACGAAATCACACCGGAGTATCCGACGAGTCGGCCACAGCGCGCTTTTGCTCCCTTCCTCTCCACTACTTAGGTTGGTGCAAAGCTTTTGTTTTCGTACCCGTTTGGAGAATTGCAGTGCTTCGAAATGCAACATCAGCATAATAATGTGATACGTTTTAAGAAGCGGCCGTTACTGCAGCCCATAGGATCTGCTTTGGCGCTAATATTTTACTTACTTTATAAGAAAACAGAGACATAATAAATATGAAAGTGCAAAATCGGTGTTTGCTGTGCGACCCCAAAAGGGTGCCCAACGCTGTTAAGGTTTGTCGAAACATCTTTAACATCTTCGGAAACAACTCTGACAACGAATGGACCTGCCGAAAATGGTTTGTCAGGTGCCCGTAGTCCAGAAAAATTAACCTGGACAAAAACCACGGTCCGGTCAATTCTCATTGCTGGAAAGTTTGGAATAACTTTTAACCCCTGTGGGTTTCTCACAATCGAGTAACACCAACAAATTGGCATTCATGCCTCTGCACTCCAATCGCCACGCCAGCTTTATTCTGGATCCTTCGGAAACGCGATGAAAAATTTGTCCTCAGAGAATGCAAGCAGACAAGATTCGGTCCAAAGGCGCCGACAGTTTCCAGAGTCAACCCAAGCAAACTCAAGCAAACGCAATCATTGCAAACTATGCAACATTGCAGCTATGGAATGTTGTTTGTGAAATGTCGATTGAGGCATCGTTTACGCTAAACGCACGAGAAGAAACCAGATGATCAGTACGGATTATACTGCTAATAAGGCCAACTAGTTGAATAAAAATTCACCCAAACTTGTCCATCTTTTACTGAGACAACGCACGACCTCATGTGAGTAACACCGGCCTTAGAAATATATAACCTGAGCTGGGGACTAATTGAGCATCCAACAACTCCGCGGAGCTTGCACCTTTCGACTAGCACTCACTCCCGTCTCGCCGCTTGTTACGGGTATAGTGACTATGACGATGCCGCACACGCATTCACCCAAATAGAACATCGTACATTTGTGCATAGATTATACGCTTTCTTTCATTGTCCTAACTAAGATTCTAAAGGGTGGAATGGTTGCTGTCGATAATGCAAGACATAAATGACACGATGAAATAAAATGTGCATGTTTCTATACCATTATGCAAACGTAATTTGCAAGATAACAAAACTGATGAAAATTGGTTACCTGTTATTAATTATAATTTGTCTAGTAAACCTCTTGTTAAAGATGTCTTGGCAATTTGTACTGCCTTCATTCTGTACTCCTTGTTCGAGATCTTTCGGCACGCGTCCTTTTGACGGTTCCGCTACAACACGAATAATAAAATACATATATAGATTAATAGCCTAAAAGTCCGATAAAAAAGTAATTGCAATGGCCTACGACTATGACGACATGAGTTAACACAGCAAACGCATATAAATGCTAAGCACCTATTCCTTGCTAACCAAATCGTGTATATCTGCATGTTCATGATCTTCAGTTTAAATTAGAAAGGTCTCTTGTTATCACAGCGCTCGGAAAAGACTTCACGAACGAGAGCTCGACGCTTATAAAGTGCCTTGCACGCTGTAAAACGAACCTATATACCATATGAAATAAATGTCAGTGGATGCCCTTTTCTCAAACAATACGAGTACACGTCACCATATCACTCCCTGATCGGGTGTAGTTGTTTTTGCGATTCGAATGACGTGGACGCCCAGATGATGGCCAATTATCGTCTTGTTGCTTCTCGGCGACGTTGCTCTGGACGATAACCGTCGATCAGTTAAAGCTTTCGATTTTTCAGGGGGATGATCACAACCATCATCATTGGCCAAGGACGATATCCCTGCTCTTCATTTGTCGCCGAATCTTTTCCATCACCCACTCGGGGATGGTAACGTCTGGATCGTCTAGGTCCCCACGTGCTGTATCTTGAAGGAGACCGGCAACACGGCAGGAAGCCTCGCCCTCAAAGCGCCCCGTCTCTGCTCTCGACGCAAGTCTTCATCCGGCTCCGACGAGAATCCCTTAGCAATTTAGTAATTGAAGAACATTATAATATCGGACGTATATATCAGATCGTATGTGTGTGCAACCAAAATAACATAAGTGCAATGCAGCATAAATCAGCACGGCTCACTGTTACAGGATCACATGTTCACAAGTCGCAAGACTGTTGTTTCTATAATGCTGATGTATTTTTGATATAAATTTGCGACCAGCTGATAACCAGCTAGTTATTTAACAGTGAAATGCACATTGTTTATTTTGACTTGTTTGCCTGTGATCGACTCATTGAATCGTACTAGTGTATTAAAATAGAATTATTAAAATGTCCTTAATATAATTGCATTAAATAGCGTTATGTTTGGGGGTGTGAGAGCGTTCACTAGCTAAAACGTACCTCAGGTGGGATATTGTCCGTGGTGTGGGGCTCTTTAATGTTCTCGTCAAAATCCGAACAGTTGACGGAGCCCACGAAGGAAGCACTTTTGCCGAAAAGCAGAGCGGCGGCTAGATAGCGCAAGCGATACCCGCAAGCGACTGCCATCAGCCCGCGAAGAAAGGCCACGCCTTTTGCGGTAGCCACCATCTTTTGCTTGCCTTCCGGTTGTCTGGACTGTAAACCAGCAAAATAAATCCATAATTGTATCAAAATACATATATGTATAATTGTAGTGGTGATATTTTTAGTTTAACACTAAGTTTCCCTGCGAAAGACTTTTCTGCTACTCAACAAGCCGTCATTACAATATAAGAAATTGTAGAAGAAGCAATGTCAATTTCAGTTTCAACCTTTCGTTCAACATGCGACTTTGATTTAGTTCAGAGCATTGCCATAAAGATTTGATTGGCGATCGATACCTAAAAAGCGAAAGAGTCTCAAGGGTACTTACAATGTCTTGCGGGAAAGTCATCAGCTCGGGCTCATTTTCACGCGAGATGAGCTTTATTTTTAGCTGACTTTGTAGCCTCGTATCTGTCACAGCTCCAGATAGCTGGAAAGAAAAGATGAATATATTTTAGTACGTTGGTTGTTTAGAGTATCAATACAACGATATAATCGATAAGCATGGTGTTTAAGATTTTTTAGAACTTAAACTAACATTCACTTGCTCACTTAAACTTGACATTGTCTTGGCCAAATTCAAAATCTCTATATACAACAGAACGTGAAATTAATCTCTGTGCTCTATACAGACGTGCTAATCAGATGTGTACCAATCTTGTTGTTGTTGTGCTGTATCCATTATCAGTCACTTCATTAGCGTTCCTTGTTGAAGGTAATCATGGCAAAAGAAGCTGGTCCAGTAGCTGCCATAATGAAAAGGTCTAATATGGTGATCTCTGTAACCGCTCCAAGTGATGTGTTATGAACAAACCGGAATTGCGTCTGAATATATATATATATATACGTGCACGAATCATGTGGTAACACTGCATGGCCTGATATATACATCAGATATTATAATGTTCAACAAGTAGTAAATTGCTAAGGAATTGTCGTCGGAGCCGGAGGAAGATTTGCGTCGAGAGCAGAGGCGGCGTGCTGTGAGAGCAAGGCTGCCTGCCGGATTGCCGGTGTACTACAAGATGCACCACAGGGACCTAGAGAATCTGGGCGTAACCATCCCCGAATGGGTGATGAAAAAAATCAGCGGCAAATAGAGGAACAAGGCTCATCCCTGCCGATGGATTAGATTCAGATGATCTCCCGTCCGTAGTCGAAAGCTGCAGCTGGTCAACGGTATCGTCAGCAGATCAACGCCGCCCGAAAAGCACCAAGATGATAATGGGCCATCCTCTGAAATCGCGCTACCGTCCACGTCTTCCAGACCGCAAAAATGGCTACACCCTAGGGTGCAGAGGAGGATAGATAGTGTGTTACTGCGTACTCGTATTGCCAAAGAAAGAGGCGTTTATGACGACGTTCATTTCATATTGATATGTTGTTAGTTCCTCTTATAGCGCCCAAAGCATCTTACGAGCGTAAAGTTGTTGGTCGTCATGTTCATGAGGTCGCTTTGGAGCGTTGATAGCGAAAAGCTCTTCCTAAACTAAGCTGAATACCATGATTAAGCATATACATACGATTTGGTTATGCAAGGACTTGGCGCTTAGCATTTAATTGCTACTGCGACTAACTCATGTCGTCATAGCCGAACGCCAATGTCAAAAGACTTTCAGCCAATATAATACACATATAATTCTATGTATTACCTTTGTAATAGCAGAACAATCAAAATGATGCTTATCAGGAGATCCCGAAGAGGAGGTACAATGGAGGCAGTAAAAGCAGTACAAGATCGTCAGTACAAGGGGCCTAGATAAATACAATTTTAACAAGTACGACAATTTTCACATCTGTTTCATTATTTAGCAAAATGCGTGTGCATACATGGTATAATAAGTGCACATTTAGTTTCATATCGTGTCACGTATGTCTTGAATTATCAACAGCTGTATAGATTTCATTTAATTTTACCATTTAGGTGCTTCATTAAAACAACGAATGAAAGCGTATATATATAAAAAAACACATACTAGGCGGCCGATCCTGGTATCCCAAACGGGGTATTAGAGGACCATTGAATACTTGCGATATGCAATTGTTTCATGTGATGTGTGGCAAGTGGCACTGTCTTGTTCAAAACACATCTCTTTGAGATTCATACCATCTTTTTTTTGGATTTTCCGTAAGGCTATTGCCCATATACGGTTTTTTCAGGTCATGGCTAATTTTAATCCACTCCGGCATTTACCTTGTCTAAATTGGAAACCATGCAAACCAATTTAAGAGTGGCCGGTCTGGGTCTCGAACCCAGTCCTCCCGAATGCAAGGCAAAGGCTTTGCCACTAAGCCATCTTGCTCGGTTTTATATTCTCTCGGAAATGTAATAAGTTTCGAGTCGTGAAATTTCGCCAATGAGTGGCGGTTTTGTCTCGCTGTATCGGTCGTTTCTGTTGTGCATGTTTGCACAGCCGGTTCATACACGTTCTTGTTTAATTCTTCTAAAAGTGTTCAATTCAGATGATTTCTCGAAATCCCCTTGAAAATGGTAGCCGTCACCTTCTCCGCAGACAATACAGTTCTAACATTTCTCGATGAACGTTCAGCAGGTACTGTTTACTGCTCTGGCAGGTGTTTTTACTTGGGTATGTAGAGGTGGATTTAATGGTCGTCCACACTCACCAATTGACGCTATAAGACTTATGGATTGCGACAAGCATTGCCGCAAAATGTTTTTCGCGTATGTTCTTGATCGATGGTCTACAATCGCGGGCCTAAAACTCTTTTGTGCAGTATAATGCACTTCACCTACTTAGATGCCTCTGGTTTCACTACATCAAGTATCTTCATTCGGCGATCAACGAAATCACACCGGAGTATCCTGACGAGCCACAGCGCGCTTGCTCCCTTCCTCTCCACTACTTAGGTTGGTGCAAAAGCTTTTGTTTTCGCACCCGTTTCGGAGAATTGCAGTGCTCTCGATGCAACATCAGCATAATATGGTGATACGTTTATTAAGGAGGCCGTTACTGCAGCCCATAGGATCTGCTTTGGCGCTAACATTTTACTTGCTTTATAGAAAACAGAGACATAATAAACTATCAAGTGCAAATCGGTGTTTTGCTGTGCGACCTCCAAAAGGGTGCCAACGCTGTTAAAGGTTTGTCGAAACATCTTCACTTCGGAAACAACTCGGACAACGAATGGACCTGCCGAAATGGTTTGTCAGGTGCCCGTACCCAAAAATTAACCTGGACAAAAACCACGGTCCGGTCAATTCTCATTGCTGGAAAAGTTTGGAATAACTTTTAACCCCTGTGGGTTTCTCAAGCGAGTAACACCAACAAATTGGTCCATGTGCCTCTGCACTCCAATCGCCACCGCCGAGCTTTATTCTTGGATCCTTCGGAACCTGCGATGAAAAATTTGTCCTCCGAGAGAATGCAAGCAGACCAAGATTCGGGTCCAAAGGCGCCGGCAGCAGTTTCCAGAGTCAACCCAAGCAAAACGTCAACTCAATTGCAAACTATGCAACATTGCAGCTATGGAATGTGTTTGTGAAATCGATTGAGGCATCGTTTACGCTAAACGCACGAGAAGAAACCAGATGATCAGTACGGATCTATACTGCTAAAAGGCCAACTAGTGAATAAAAATTCACCCAAACTTGTCCATCTTTTACTGAGACAACGCACGACCTCATGTGAGTAACACCGGCCTTAGAAAATATATAACCTGAGCTGGGGACTAATTGAGCATCCAACAACTCCGCGGAGCTTGCACCTTTCGACTAGCACTCACTCCCGTCTCGCCGCTTGTTACGGGTATAGTGACTATGACGATGCCGCACACGCATTCACCCAAATAGAACATCGTACATTTGTGCATAGATTATACGCTTTCTTTCATTGTCCTAACTAAGATTCAAAGGGTGGAATGGTTGCTGTCGATAATGCAAGACATAAATGACACGATGAAATAAAATGTGCATGTTTCTATACCATTATGCAAACGTAATTTGCAAGATAACAAAACTGATGCAAACATTGGTTACCTGTTATTAATTATAATTTGTCTAGTAAACCTCTTGTGTAAAGATGTCTTGGCAATTTGTACTGCCTTCATTCTGTACTCCTTGTTCGAGATCTTTCGGCACGCGTCCTTTGACGGTTCCGCTACAACACGAATAATAAAATACTATATAGATTAAAGCGATAAAATCCGATAAGCAATGGCCTACGACTATGACGACATGAGTTAACACAGCAAACGCATATAAATGCTAAGCACCTATTCCTTGCATAACCAAATGTGTATATCTGCATGTTCATGATCTTCAGTTTAAATTAGAAAGGTCTCTTGTTATCACAGCGCTCGGAAAAGACTTCACGAACGAGAGCTCGCGCTTATAAAGTGCCTTGCACGCTGTAAAACGAACCTATATACCATATGAAATAAATGTCAGTGGATGCCCTTTTCTAAACAATACGAGTACACGTCACCATATCACTCCCTGATCGGGTGTAGTGTGTTTTTGCGATTCGAATGACGTGGACGCCCAGATGATGGCCAATTATCGTCTTGTTGCTTCTCGGGCGACGTTGCTCTGGACGATAACCGTCGATCAGTTAAAGCTTTCGATTTTTCAGGGGGATGATCACAACCATCATCATTGGCCAAGGACGATATCCCTGCTTTCATTTGTCGCCGAATCTTTTCCATCACCCACTCGGGGATGGTAACGTCTGGATCGTCTAGGTCCCCACGTGCTGTATCTTGAAGGAGACCGGCAACACGGCAGGAAGCCTCGCCCTCAAAGCGCCCCGTCTCTGCTCTCGACGCAAGTCTTCATCCGGCTCCGACGAGAATCCCTTAGCAATTTAGTAATTGAAGAACATTATAATATCGGAC
>QVRM01003053.1:0-38216 GCA_003439945.1 Dermanyssus gallinae
ATATATATATATATATAAAATATATATATATTGCAAATATTTAATTTTTATCTAATTACTATATACATATTACAATTTTGATAGCCTAAGCGATCTCATCTATGCATAAAAAAAGATTAACCGATGGATATGCGGCGTATCCATGTGAGTTGTATATACGAAAAAGCAAAATGGCTGGTGATTTGATGATCAGTCGGTTCATAGGAGAACAGCTAAGCTACAAAATGTCGCTAAGTAGCGCGGTTCTGTGGTTTTATTTTAGTGACAGTCTTTAGTATGTCAATGGCGTAAATGTAGTCTTGCCGTGCGATTGCACGCTTCACAAAATGGGTTGCGACTTTAGTGACAACTTGGCTGCTATGGCAATAGCACTAGCTCCATTTTTCAAGAATAGGGTAGCCGTATGATTAACACTGTTTAGGTGCTTGTAAAGTTTGAAGCACCTTGCCTTCCTTGCTAAATGATTTAGGGTTTTCGTTTTACTTAATCGCTATACATCGGACAACAGTGATGACATTTAAGGCAAGATTTGACTGAAAACAACAACAACAACTCAGAAAACTGTATCTAACACTAGACTTTGTTCGGGAATGAGGGCTCTTTTGGGGCGGCATCTGCTACTGCCGCTAATTAGATGATGCCTAGCGTATGCTCATATGTTTCAAGTATCAGCAAGGTTTTAGCAAAATTAAAAAATAAGTACCTGGAAGATGGTAATCTTATGAAAAAATCCTATTGATAATTTTAAATATATTATTAACATTTTTTCCAGGCATAGTTAATTTCAGCCTTTGCTCTTACCCCCAATTTATCTTTGTTATTGTCGTCTACGCCTTTTATGCACTAAGGGTGCAGTGCCGTGCTACCCAAACGTGTCCTATATGCATTATGCTTTTAAAGATAAGGGGTGAATACACATATTTATATATATATATATATATATATAAAGTGCGTTGCAAAAAATTAGCAACACATTTTTTTGTGATAATTTTGGTTTGATTTGTTTGAACGTTTTGAAATTTTAAGAACATGATGAACATGACGAAACACGAGTATGTTGTTAATTTCGTCTCAATCTCACAATCGGTTCATACAAAAAAATAAAAATTGTGAAAAAACAGTGTTGCAAAATATTAGCAACAATAACGCCTTACGGCGTATTCAATTCTTAGCAGGGCTGTATGACTTATTTGAGTCATACAATGTATGACTCAAATATTCTACATAAACTACATATTCTATTTTAGAAACGGGTTTTTCGTCCCTTCTTCTGAATCAAATCGTAAACTCGGTCTTTCATGGAGTTAATGAGCTGTTGTAAGTGCGAAAGTGGAATACTAGTCCATGCTTGCTGGACAGCTTCTTTGAGGTCCGACAAATTATCATATTGTCGACCATTTGCGTAAATCTGCTTCACCAAATGTCCCCACAGACTTTCGATGGGATTCAGGTCTGGACTCAATGCCGGCCAGTCAAAAAGTGGCACTCCTTGTTCTTGAAAAAAGGCTATAGTGCTAGCCGAGGTATGAAACGTGGCGTTGTCTTGTTGAAAAACTGCGTCAAGTCCCCCAATTCTTCTGAAATGGGCTTCTAACTGGGAACCGACGATACGCTGGTACTTGTCGGAATTGTTTAGGCCCACAATCGCGACTAGATCAGACATTCCATTAAATCCAAACGCGCCCCAATATTTCACAGAGCCACCACCGGCCACACGTTTCGAGAACCATTTAGGTTCCTTCCGTAAGTCGTGCCAATAGTACTGACAGCCGTCAGGGCCATCGAGATTAAATTTCTTTTCATCTGAGAAGACGATGTTTTTCCACTCGTTATTCCAAGTGTGGTATCTATGCGAAAATTCACGCCGTGCGACAATGTGCTTCGGTTGCAGTCGCGGCATAAGCTTCCTTTTCGCGCATCGCACGTTTTTGTCAGAACTTAACACTCGGAACACTGTGGATCGGTGCACTGGCACTCCCAAAGTAGTCCTGATCCTGAAAGAAGACATTTAGTCATGAGTAGCCAACTGTATGATCCTACGCCGATCTCGAATAGTCACAACTGGCTTACGCCCACTGTTAGATCTGCACCTTTGGTTCACTCCAGGGTGTAAGAACCTGCTGATGGTGCTCTTATGCCGTCCTAATCTGGTTGCTATAGCAGTTACTGTATGACCGAGCTTAGCATATGCCTCAATTCTCGTCTTTTTGTTATCCGAGGGATTCTTTGTACAACCCATGGTTTAAACATACGCTTCGCTGTTAGTTCGGCACAACGACTGAGCTATAGAATATTTTGCAGCTATAGAATGATTGATTTAGCTAGACAATATTCCTGACATTTGATCCCCGGGATTGAATATCAGCTGTAGCATCGATTATCCTTTACAAATAAGAGCTGTGTTGTTAGCATGTTATTGTTGCTAATATTTTGCAACACTGTTTTTTCACACTTTTTTATTTTTTGTATGAAGCGATTGTGTGATTGCAACGAAATTAACACCATACTCGTGTTTAGTCATGTACATCATGCCCTTAAAATTCATCATGCCCTCAAAACGTTCAAACAAATCAAACCGAAATTATCACCAAAAAACATGTGTTGCTAATTTTTTGCAACGCATATATATATATATATATATAAAAATTGAGCCTGGGTACCAACATACGCTCAAGTTGAGTATCTACCTTCGAGAAAGTATTTAATACTCAATTTACAAGATTCAATAAAAATATCACGTTATCAACAATAGATGATATAGCTATGATAAATGCACGATAATATTTAGGTTATCAATCTGAAAAAAAACACTGTCCACTGTGTTTTTTCTTGATTTAAAGAAAGCGTTTAAAAGTGTAAGTCGACAATGTCTAATTAATAAATTACCACGCCCAGGATTTGAGAATCGAGATTGTGACGTTTCTAAACCCTACCTTATTATTAGAAATCAAATTGTTAAACAAAAGAATGATTTTAGTAGAATTCAGCAAAATAAATACAGGGATCAGCCAATACTCGGTCCAACTTGATTCAACTTATATATAAATTATCTGTATGAATTGTACACTAGTACAAAAGTAATTTTGTTTGCTGACGGATGCCTGCTGAAATCTCGTAGCTTTCAAGGCCAAACTCACAGGTACTATGGCAAGAATACGTTTTTGTCTTCATGTAAGTAACCTTATGCAAATATTTATATATATGTATATGTATATATAGATATATATATATATATATATATATATATATATATATATATATATATATATATATATATATACAATTACAATACAATTATGTTTATTTCACTCAAATTGAGTGTAATATACATTTCAAAATGTTTCTTCATGAAGCTCTATCTTCTTCACGCTTCCAAGTAACCTTAATATATGCAGAAACAAAAATATTGAAAGGAAGTTTTAAAAAAGTTACAAGCAATCCCTTATAAATAAACTGTCACGGCTGCACTATGCCGAATGTTGCATCAGATGTTTCGTTAGATATCGTCTTCGAACTGTCCAGCGCTAGGTATGATTACCATTCTTTTTATTAGCTTCGTCTGAAATAATTCTAATGGCAATCTTTAAATGATCTTATATTAGAAAACAATTTGGTTATAAGTACCTAGGTAGGTATATGTTTAGAGAGCGGGTCATGTGAGGCTAGCTGTGCGCTATATCGCCTTTGGCGCTGCCGAAGTGCGTTTGTATACGCGCTTGTCAAAAGGAACCCTATTTCAATACCATCTTCCCCCGATGCCGGAATCCGAATAGAGTAGGTCTTCTCGAGCTACAAACAAGGGTGGTCGTGAAAAAAGATGGTGTGCGGACGAGAGACCAGAAAGCAAGGACCGAGTTGTAGGGCAAGCAAACTCGAGAGAAGGACAGAGGACGAATTTCTGCAGACGCGTCAACGGGAGGCGCGTACGTTGTACTACTGGGGGGCTCTCACCAGCTCTCAACAGATGGATGCGAAACGATGCTGGGCGATCGCGGACGACTCGCAGTAGAAGCTTCTCGCCCCACCATCGGGCTAGTTACTACGCGACAGCTTGGATGATGACTAGTTGAATGAAAGATAGGCTGACAGACAGACAGGGCTCTGTTGTAAGGGGCTCGACGAGAATGGCAGAAAGCGAGACTGTGACTTTCAAAATAACAGTGAGAGAGGCGTAACAACAGCGACACCAGCAATAATGGTGGTGTTCTACTAGCAGTCGTAGTAGTAGTAATTTGCACAGCATACACAAAGACCGCTTGGGCTGCTTCAGAGACACCACAGGCCTTAAGGAGGAGGCCCCAAGGACTAGGGGGTAGCTTGGGGGCAACTCGGGCACGCCTACACACACGGCCCATCGGAGGTGGGGCAGGCAGTGGGGTTTGTGGCAATGAATGAGTTCGTTCGCTCGTTCGTTCGTTCGTTCGTCGTAGAGTAGCAGAAAACGTTCGGCTGCTGAGCAGCGAACGGCGGTGAAAGGGTCAACGGCCGGCCGATGATCATAAACAAAGAGTGCGTCGCACGTCGTTGGAAACAAAGCGACGAACGGTGCTGAATACGGACGGACGGACGATCTCACTGAGGCAAAAGAACACGTCATACTGCAGACCATAAGCGCGGCGGCAGGCTGTTGTCGTGGCCTAGCAGAGTTGTCGCTGTCAGAGCGAGCGTCAACGTCTTTGTTTGTCGTTGTCAAAGTTGTTGGTGTTGTCGTCGACCGTTGTCGTTCCATCGTCTCACTATACAACGACCGACTACCAAGAAGGGCACTTTTTGATGCGCCACGATGAGGCTCAGCGACAACGGCGATGACTTCAACGACGGGCGGTGCCCCGTGCAGTTTATGATCCTGATAAGGGGTGACCGACAGCAAGCAGCAGCAGCATCAGTTGATGACCAAGTCACTGACCAACCGCTCAACTATCCGTCCCGTCCAACTGTTTGTGCGACTTCACGACCTCACTTGATGACTAATGACGTTGCTACCCTCTCCTCCTTCTCCTCCTCTTTATTTGCGTTCCCCGCTGCGAACTCGCTGTTCTGTATCCTCCGCGACCGCTTTAGTCGGCCCAACCTTATGAAAAGACAATCAGTGTTGTCGTGGTTGCTGTTGTCGTCTTTGTTGTTGTTGTTACAGTTTTTATTGTTGTTGTTCTTAGTGCTACTGTTTTTGTTATTGTTGCTGTTGTTGTTGTTGTCGGCGGTGAGGACGCGCTCGTTTAGCCTGTTACCTCAAGTGCGCAAGCCTTTTCTTCAACGGTCGTGTGGCCATGACGTAATGTGTGGCCAACGCCTGTAGCCAACCATGGTGCATGTAGTCAGTCGGCTAAAAATGGCCGTAGACGAAGCACCCTCGAGGAATCATTAGGATGTGCTGTACGACAATTAGGTCCAGACGCATGCCATGTATTACCGAGCCTGGGAGGGCGGGAAGGAATCCGGGTTTAGTGGGTTGGTGACTGCTGGTGACGCATGTGCATTCTGCATTCCCAAAACCTTCCAGACTTAAGCTATATTCCTTACTACGCTATACAAGACAATATCTTATCTATATATATATATATATATATATATATATATATATAGTGTACATCATTGAGCACATACCGTTTTCTGAGCTAAGATCTGGCATTTGCGTAATGTGCAATATATATGTATATATATATATATATATATATATATATATAGACCGGATTAGAGCAGAAACTGGTGTGTGACTTTGCAGAATTCAGCAATTCAAATCAAACGTTTGAAACGAAGTAAACGGTATAACTCGGTGTTTTGTCACCAGCTTTGCAATCTACATTTTCTGCTTAAGTATGCTAAGTGCTCGAGGAATGCAGATCTAGACGATGAGTCTAAGAACCCGGTTACAAAGGATGAGCCAAGCTTCGTCGTAGACTGTTTATTATTGCATGATGATGATGATGATGATTATTATTATTAAACAATGTTACAGTTGTGAAGTTTAAACGTGTTATCAAATTTTTTTTTAACAATTGCCTCACTCCATGGCGCCTCAAATAGATGGCGCGTTCTCTCTGCAAACGGCCAAGGACAACGCTTGCCTCAAGAATTGACCCTCTCTTCGATTGCTCGAAACCTCCTGAATTTGCTTGCCTAATTCCTTGAGGTATACTTTGGCTCGCTTGCTGATTGGTCCTAGTGTCTTCATGGCAATAGGCCCAAAGACATATCGTGTTTCAAGTGCAGAGTATGTATTTCGTTTTCTAGCTTCCGCGTGCTTCGCTACTCACTCCGGCTTAACTGAGCTGTGACGTAAGTAGAAAGCCGCGGTTGTACACAAAACCGTTTCATCCCAAGCTAAGGATTTTTCATGTAACCTAAATTCAATGGTCACCCCATAGGTCTTGCTTCGCCAGCGGACACTAAACCTCTCTGTTCAAATGTCAATGGTATACCGGCTTTTCTAAAAAACATATATACACTGTTTAGTTCAGCCTATTTGGACGATCTACCGTCGTCTATAATACGACGTATTATAGACTGTATATATACCATCTCGCTACACAATTTGCACAGAAATGGCTTGCAGACAGAAGCGCCGATCCTAAGTGCTGACATTACGCGGAAAAGTTGGAATCCAGCATGGTGCCGAGGTGAGGCGAGGGTAAGGCTTCAAGCCAACCCCCACTAAAGGCATCTTGGTTCGCTAAGAACACGGCACGGTCTCTCCGGGAAGCAAGACCCTCTAAGATCTCACTGGTTATTGTCTTCTGCCAGGCGTTCTCTTTTAAAAGGACGTTCAGGACTTCACTAAGTACGTCACTGCTGACGTCATCATAGGCGATTAGTTGTTCAGGGCAAAGCAAGGCAGGATATGTACGCAGTAGGTAGTTAAATCTCGATAATTCTGAGCTATATCACAAAATGCAGAGCGCAGCCGGAGGATGCATGCTTGTCGGTCGTGGAATTTTAGTGAGGGCCTCTTTCTCCATAAAGAGTGTATGTAAAATTCCGTTTGGGCCTCCAAAGCTTCTAATTGTTTAGGTCTACACGCGTTATACCAAGGAGTCGTTTTTTGACCTTCTGAATTGCTTCCTCTTTCCTAAAGCAAGCCCCCGACAACAGCAATTTTACACTCTGAATCATTCAGTGTCAGTCCTCCATATTCTTTAAACTGCATCACTGTTCTTAAAACTGTCAAACAGCATGGCGCCATTTAGATACGGGCTGAAAGGGCTCCGTAATTGCAATACCTAGATATACCGAGACTGAGGCTAAATGCCTGCTTCGAACGCAATGTTGAAGTTGTGTTCCAGGTTAAAAGAAAGGTATCTCTGCAACTTTGCCAGACCAAAGGTACAAGCTCTGAAATTTTCTGTATCATTGCATTCTGTCCCTTAACGTATTATATGCATTGTCAAAATTACGTTTGAGCAGAACCCTTACTTGGCCCTCAGTTAAGTTCCCAATAGGGAGCGTGTGGCATGTACTAGTGCTTCTTGTACTAGTGCTGCTATCTTTGCAGCAGTCTCACGCTAAGTCAACCCATAACCCATAGGCAGTCTGACGAAAGAACGGTTTCATCCAACATATCGAGCACATGACGTGGTCGCAGTCCATCCAGTCCGGCTTCGCTTGCAACAGGAAGTAAGCGAATTGCGTCTGGGATTGCTGAATTTTTGACGCTCTTACAGGATTAAACTGTAGGCTGTTTCCAAGCGCGCCAGACAGACGGCTGGGGGCCATTCCCAAAACCTCCCAGATTTGAAAAATGTGGCTCGTGTTTATTTCTTAATTCACCCTCTGTGCGGGTGTAAGGTGGAGCCAATGTTTCTGATACCAGAAGGGCTCATGCAGCAGAGCGTACATCACCTTCGACTAGTTCTCTTTTAGCCATAGACACGCTCTGACGGTCTTTAGATGAGCCGTCTAGTCTATACATTGGAGTCTTCGCAACTGTCTGCAGGAGACTTTCCAAAGTCTTTTGTTCGATCACTGGCACATTGCCTTTGACTGTCCTGATTAGTGTGGCTTTATGGTATTTCTATGCGGCAAGACCAGCATCAAAGATGGAACAGATATTCGGCTATTCCAGCTTGCAAGATCCAGCTTTGAAATGAATTATTCAACGCCTTGCGTAAGCTGCGGCATAAGCTTATCTCGCTCCCCGGCGTATTACTCTGGCAATTAATAAATCTCGACGTGCCTGCGCTAAAGTTTGGTCTCTGGGTTGGTTGATGACAAATCGCTAGAAGAAGTATGAAAGCGTATGAAAAGGCGTATTGGGTGAGCCAGTCGGTTTTGATTAAATGGGTTTTGCAGCGCCGTTTATGACGACTATCATGAAGGCCTTCTCGGTTTCCAACTCAAAGAAAAGATACAACTCTATTAAAGTCTCGGCTCTCATCTAGCCATTTAGAGAGTATGGTTCTAAAGGTCCTCCATATCTGGAGAATTCCGTTCACGATATTTAAAGATTCTTTTATTGTTTTTTTTTTCGTGAAACTTCGACTGCAGTCCGTCCGGTTGCTTATTCCATGTTTGGTAGTATTATTATTGTTTTTTTTATTTAAATATAAATTGGATTGGAACTGGATTTTGGAAATTGGATTGGTTTTAATGCCGGAAAGTGACAAAGCACTCTCTTTATCTTCGTGCATTATTTGTCTAGGGTCCAAAGTCGCTCTAGGTCGTGCGGTATCAGCAGAAGGTCAGATCCAGTTTATCTGTCGAGGTTTTAATATTCTGCTCCACGATTTGAATCTTAAAGGGAAAATCATCCCGGACAGGGAGACGAGTAAATACTTTCTTGTAAAGCTTTATTCTTTGTGCCTTAGAACACACTTTTCTTGCACCACAGTGGCTTATCGTTAGAAGAATGGGATCCGCTACAGTTGACACAACGGGCCTAATCATGATATACACATATTTGGTTTTTAGGGCGGCCGCACCTTCTGCACGTGGGCTCACCTTGTTTTTGGCAATCGGCAGCTTTCTGTCCGTTTTTATGACATATAAAACAGTGCAAAGGAGACCCCGCATATAACGTTACTTCAAACATTTTGCCGACGATGGTAGCCTCCGAGACCGGTAAGGAATCAAATCTCAGCCGAACCCTTGCGGAGTTTTTCCAGCCCTTTGTTGTCTGTGGTCCCCACCGTCCTGTGTGGACCAGTGTGGACTCTAACTTCTTCGGCAGAAACAACTGTTTCACTGGCTGACTCTGACGGATCGTCCTTCATATGAGATGCATTTCCACTTTCGAGAGCCCTCTCTATCATAGCTGCTAGCCTGGCCTCTCTCCGCTGGCTCTCGTGGCAGCTGCTGACTCCCTTGAGGATGCTTTGATTCTAAAGCACTTTGCACCTCACCTATGACACTCGTCGTCGCTGGCCCGTCTGCTAGCTGCGCGACAGAAGCGGCGAGGTAGCACGTGATGACAGCGGGGAGTACTCCGGCCTGCTACAGCAGACAGCAATAATCCTGGCCGAGATGTGTAAGGTGAACAACTTGCCGTTGACAAGGCTAGTTATTATTGAAACATTTAGATAAGTTATTATTATTTTGTATAATGACGCAATAATACCGTGTACACTAATCTATGCTTGCAAATATAACAGAAAATAATATTTTATTGGAGAAGCCTTAAGCGCAGAATGTAGCGTTACCTTAAAGAAACTCCGTATAAGATCATGCCGCGGTGTAATTTCAGGACGGCTGGTCCGGCTAGCAACGAACTAGTGTTCTGCCCCCAGCCTATATAACAACACTTAAAATGCTTAGGCTGTAAAATGCGCTCTTGTATATGCTATACAGTCACATCCAAATTAGACTTGTGATTTTTTTAAAACATACATGTACTGGGACTACAATGCATATTCTAATAATTTGCTTACAAGGCTGCCCCTGCCTGCAATAGTTTGGTCGTATATGAGAGATGACAGCCTATTCCGCGCTAAAACTGCTGTAAACGTGATGAAAACTTAGACACGCCCCTAGATGAAGTATTTTGTTTTCATTTAACTTGTTGATTTAATATATATATATATATATATATATATATATATATATATATATATATATATATATATATATGGAACGGAACACGGGAGGGGGACGCCGACGTGGAATCAACAAAATCGGGGCAGCGCAAACTTTTCAGGCGCGCGGTATGGGCATTTAAACGAGGGGGAACGGTAGGATACAGTCACAGACACACAGGATGGGACAACAGATACAGGGGCAAAAGAGAAAGGAGGGGACAATATGGATACCGGACAGAAAGGGGCAACAGGTACCGGGGGAATCAAGACAACGGGAGCTACTTTTCGAGGGAGGGGGAACACATAGGAGCAGTGGAGATCAAGGGGACATTGGAAGTCATCAGACGGTTGGCCATCAGTGGCATACAGAGGAGGAGATAAAGGTTGACGTAAGATCCAAAACAGGAAGCAGGGCAAAAGGAAAGCGTAGAAGCAATGTTCCATTTGAACGGGTTGCCATGTTAAACATGAGAGGAGGGAGGCGAAGAGGAAAATGGGAAGAACTGTATAAGTTACTAAAAATAAGGTCTGTCGATATCATGATAGTAACGAACACGCATTTGTGTGGGATGGAAGTGCCGCCGGGTTTAAAGGAATCCAATTGGTATGGTACCAATCGGAATACGGACAATGGGGAAAACAGTTTTGGGGGAGTTGGGATAATAGCCAGAGATGCTATTTCGTGCAAGGAAGTTGAGATTGCTAAAATGAAGGATCTGGTGGTTATAGGAATACACCTGGAGGGTACAATATGGGCAGTTATGGGAATATACAGAGCGCCAAGCAACACGGAAGAAGAGGATGAACAGCTATTTAAAAAGTGCATAAAGTAATCGAGGAATATCAGGATAAGGGAGGGGTAATATGTCTGGGAGATTGGAATGCGCATATCGAACAGCTGGATGGACGAGAAGACAGAGCGGGAAGAAGACTGATACAACTGGCAGAGTTCAGTGAGGCCCAAATTTTACATTTGGACCCGCGTGTCGAAGGGAGATATAAACACGCAGGGGGATAAAAAGTCATGCGTAGATTATGTACTGACGAAGGGTAAAATAGCTAAATGGGTAGAGGAAATCAGGATAGATGAAGAGAAAACCAACAATGTTGAAGTTATCATAATTGGGTAGAAGTGAGCGGAAGGAAGAAGAAGCCGGGGCGCGTACTTGTACAAAGAAATCCCTTGGATAAACACAAATGGGCGCAGAAAGTAGAATACATAAAACAGCTCTTAATGGCAAATGGAGAAAGGCTAGTAGACGAGATGCATAGGAAAATTAAAGACGCATATGACAATTGCTGTAAGATAGGGAAGGGAATTCAAAAGGGAGAACGAGGGTAGTGGAATGACCAAATAAATAAGGCAATCATGGAGCGGAAAAGATGGAGTAAGGAGCATAGAAAAGTAATGGGAAAGGACACAGCCAAGGCAGAAGAGTATTGGGGAAATTACAAGGAAGCTAAGAATAAAGCTCAAATGTTAATACAAGATGCAACTAAAAACACAGACGAGAGGGAATTTAACAGGATTTTGGGGGCCCCCAAGGGCCAGCGAGCAAAGCGGTTCTGGGACTATGTCAGACAGGAAAATACAAGAATGGCAAATAACGTCCAGGATAGAACATACACAACAGATGAAATGGACACCGCGTTACAAACACTATTTTTCACGACTAGCGTGAACAGTGTAGAAAGAACAAGAACTAGCACGGAGATTACAACCACAACAGATGAGATCGAAGGCGTGGTAAAGAATATGAATCCAAAAACGGCGTGTGGTCTTGACGGGATTTCGGTAGGAATTATCCAGGCGTTGGGAAAAGAGTACGTGTATTATCTAACGAAGCAATTTAATAATATATTTAGAGGGAGCAGAATCCCGGAGTGTTGGTGCAAGGGAAGAGTTTCTCTTCTTTCCAAGGAGAGGGTAGATAATGACACTTCAAAAAATAGGCGACCAATCACAATTACACCTATAGCGTATCGAATATGTATGCAGGTGGTTAAGAGTAGAGTGCGGAGTATTCTGGAGACAAATGAGAAAATAGGAGAATGGCAGTGCGGATTTAGGAGAGGTATAGGCTAGATGATCATCTTTTTTCATTAAGTCAGGTTGTGGAAACATCGAGATTGCGGGGACAAAGGTGTGTGGCAGGATTTTTAGATCTAAAAAAAGCATATGATATGGTGGACAGAACAAAGTTGTATCAAATCATGTTAGAGGAGGGTTTGGAGAGAAGCTGGGTGGAGTTACTAGAAGAAATGTACAGGAATAATACGGTAGGAATAATAATAGCAGCCGAACAGTCTAAATAGTTTATAGTTGCTAAGAGGGTCAGATAAGGCTGTCCGTTGTCATCGGTGATTTTTTTAATGTATATAGAGAGAATAGCGCGAAGGATTATTAGAACAAGTCTGGGATGACAGATAGGGGAAAAGGGTGCATATATGAAGACACCCGTGCTGCTTTTTGCGGACGATATGGTAGTGTTAGGGCGGGGTACTAGCGAAGTTCAACAAATGTTAAATGCATGTGGGGAAGCAGCGGAGGAACTGAGCATGGCGTTTAATGAAAAAAAGAGCGCAGTTTTAGTATTTAATGGGACTAGGGGGGCAAAGAAGCTTGTAGTACAGGGAAAATAATTGGATTATAAAAGTCAGTACAAGTATCTTGGGGTGACAATGACTACAGGGGATGACTATTTAGAGGAAGAAGAGATAATAAGGAGGAAGAAGACTGAAAGAGGAAGAAATGCAGTAAGGTGTAAGGGCCTCTGGGGGTTTAATGAATATATAGTAACAAGGAATATGTGGAAGACCATGTATGTGCTAGGATTGACCTTTGCTAATGCCTCTCTGGTCCACAGCACAGGGTTGAGAAAGAAGTTAGAAACAATACAAAGAGAGGTGATAAGATTTGCATTGGGTTGCCGTTTTAATTGCGCCAGGGAATTCCTTGAGGGGGAGGGGGGAATGTCAACATTTATACAAAGGGAAGTACAAAGTAAGCTTACATTTAGTAGTAGGATTGAAAATGTCACAAATAAAAGATGGGTTAAACAGATGCAGCTTGTAAAGACGACACTTAGGATTAAAACGAAGTGGGATCGCAGAGTAGAGTTTGCAGCTAGGGAGATTGGGTACAATTGTCAGCAATGGGCAAGAGCGAGGGTATCAGAGAAAATGGTGAAATTGAAGGTAAACAAGTCATATACAGACAAATGGAAATTGGCGATGGGTTCCAAATCAAGTTTGGCAACTATGTATGGAAAAGAAAAGCGGGAAAGAGGCGGGGTAGAATGGGTATACGATAATTCAAGAGCGAGTGGGCTATTGGCAGATGCCAGGGCAGGGATGTTGGATACAAAGAAACATAGAGCTAAATATAAGGAGGGGCAAAGTACAGAATGCCGAGCATGTGGGCTAGAGAATGAATCAATCGAACATAATATTAAAGAATGTATAGCTTCAGGGGGCAGCAGAGATATAGAGCTGTCGGAAGCCCTAGCTCTAGGACCAAATGTTAGAAATGACCTTGTCGATATTACAAAGAAGAGGTTGTCACAATGGAAAACAAATACTCAGTACATATTGAAGTAGACATGGATTATATGGATGCGTAGGTAATATATATGCTGCCGCTCTAAGCGCCCCTGATATAAAAGGGTGACATGTGTATTTAGGTATTCATGCCAAGCGAACTATAAATCAATATATATATATATATATATATATATATATATATATATATATGTATATACAGGGTGGTGCAGGAATATTTGAAGAGCGATATACAGAATTGTAGAGCTCGTTAAAGCAAATGTTTTTTTTCCAATGGACCATGGTCTCTGAGAAGTCTTGTTTCGGAGTGAGAGTAAAATTACTACAATTTGTGACACTGGTGTTTTTGCCCGACATAGGAGCACAACATGTGCTGTTGCGAGACAACCAGTCTTCCTATACAGAAACGAAGCACACCTTCGTGTTCGTGATAAAATTCTGCTCCCTCTGAATATGCATGGCCGGTCAGAAGACGCGACATGGTCGCTTAGAAGAGAATTCGCCAAAAATGAAGTTCTTTATTAGTGTTCACGCCAAATACTTCAGAATCATAACCCTACAACCACTCACAGCGCTTAAAACGGATATATTCAGCCAATGCGCAATTCATGGCGATTATTTTGGTACCAAACATATGTCAATGCGAGCTGTGGTTGCGGAGTAATTACGATTTTTCGGAGGGCATGTCCAGGTTAAGTGCATGAAAAATGACGCGCTGCGGCTGTCGCGCGACACGTCGGCGGTAGTGAACGTCGCCACACAGTAATTTTACATGCACTTAATCTGGACATGCCCTCCGAAAAATCGTAATTACTCCGCAACCACAGCTCGCCTTGACATATGTTTGGTACCAAAATGATCGCCATGAATTGCGCATTGGCATTGAATATGTCCGTTTTGAGCGCTGTGATTTGCTTTAACGAGCTCTACAATTCTGTATATCGCTCTTCAAATATTCCTGCAACACCCAGTATATATATATATATATATATGTATATATATATATATATATATAGAAACCGTCTTCTCTGGACGGCAATACATCTATATATATATATATATTCATAAGCGTTGATTTTGGATGGCATAATTATTTAAATTCAGTAATTTCCCTTAAGCATATTATTTCCATCATTGCACATTTTCAACAGTTGTAACAATTAAGGGAATTTTGCAGAAAAGGCTATTGCCCGTGTCAACTATATATATATATATATATAAATATGATGAGCGCTTAATGATCATTTCTAATGACTTCATATATGCTGCACGGCAATTTAGTTTGACTTTGATATTTTCGCTCGATTGATCGGGGCTACCACTCAATACAATCTATATTTTTGGCATTTCAGGAAGGTGCGGTAAGATTAAGGCGCCGGCAAATGGTTCCCTTCGCTTCGTGTACCGCAACGGGAAGAGGGTGGCGCGATTTTCCTGTAACTCGGGCTACAGACTTCACGGGGCCGCACTTCTCGCATGTAATGGACGAAAGTGGCTCGATCAGCCGCCTATATGCTATGGTATGGTATGCCATAGAGGCTTCAATATCTGTATGCAGATATGTGTAAACATATGCTTATATATATATATATATATATGTATACATATATATATATATATATATATATATACATATATATATACGTGTGCCTATCTATATAGTTATATCTGATGTATACATACTAATGTGCGTACGTACATATGCATACAAGTTGTGTGTTTTCAAGAATACGCTAACATACACGCGCGCTCGGTTAGTTGCAATTAATAAGATGTTTTAATTACTATTTTTAGTCTAATTACCTATCTGTAGCATTGATTATTCACCCTATCATTTGTACGATAACAAGTTTTAAGCCAGACATGTGTGCGCGCGAACTTAGTTGAGACCGCTGCTGTCTCGAATGCATCGTTCTTCCGGTAAACGCGGCCAAGCTTCTCGCTGGAGGTAGTCTGAAGCGGCGGAATGATGCATCGGTTTGGGATTTTCACTGTGTCCCACGCGACGCTGTGCTTGAAGGAGGGGGGGGCGTAGGCAAAAATATGGTGAACTCATGAGTCGACAACGCCACTAGTAGGATTATATTCGCATGCTTTTCCCTCCACTTTGTATTGGCTTACTTCCGGTATTGTGTTCGTCATTCTCACTAACGCCGTCCTTTTGACCTTTCAACTTTGGAAACTTGACTTGATACCGTGCTTGCCGCAGCAACGACCTGCGATCCTCTCGAGGTGCGCCCCAACGTGATGTTCGACGTCACGCCCGGCGGCCTTCTGCAGGCTCTAAGGTGTTTTCCGGGCTACACGTTTTTCGGCTCGCCGACAATCTTCTGCGATGGTCATCAGTGGAACGCGACGTCGCCTTTCTGCCGAGGTAGGTCTGACGCGTCTTCTTCAGACTTCAAATCGTCGAAGGCTCGACCTTGGCCTCCAATTTGTCGCAGTATCAACTCAACATCGATACGCAAACCAGCATGCAGCTTAACGACAGAAACGGCGACCTCGTCGTCGGCACGCATCTATGCATGAGTGCCATACTGTACGGCGGTTTCCAGTACTCTCTCTTCTCCTCGTTCGCTCTCCGTATCCGATCTCTTTTTGACCCTGTAGTGCTATTCTCAGCATGTGCTCATAGGCGTGAATACGTGTAAAGTTACGCAGATTCGATGTGTAATGATGTTGCCAAAGCTGACACAACATGACGTTACGTGGTTCCGTTGTTCTTTGCTTATTGCCCTATGTGCCCTGTGGTATGTCTGTATGATGTCGCCCATGATGGCTGGCTGATTTGAGCAGCCCGCTTCTATGATCTGCCCCACTCGTGTTCGTTTGAGAACGACGACTGCCGATGGGGATCGGACCCCGAAGATACCATGCACTGGATGAGGCACCACGGCCAAACGCCAACCATAGGCACGGGACCCCAGAAAGATCACACGGCGCATGACCAAGGTTCGTCTCCTCCGAATCTATCATATATAGTAGTGATTACTTCCAATGAAGTGTTTCTTTTTCGTAATTGTACTCGCGTTTAAACCATGCGTATATATATATATATATATATATATATATATATATATACTTGTTAACTGGGTACCGAGTAGAACTCTTTATTAAGGCAGAAGTGTTTTTGTTATGTTCAGCGTCTAATTGAAAGTCAGAATCTTAAATCGAAACCGAGTTAATACTCATCGGCTTTAAATTTCAACCATCAGTCTACGAGTCCTTGACACTGGCCTTGCCACTCAATTCGTTTCCTCGGCTATACATCCACTACGGTATAGTACACCAGTTAAATAAATAGGCCCATTTTCTTCACTTCAGGTCGATAAACCGCCTGTCGATAAAGCGTCCCGCTGGGCTGCTGTCTTTTAGGGTAGTTTATTACCCATTGGTGTAAAACATAAGTTGATGTCTGTAATCTCTAAGAAAAGGTCGTTTAGTTACATATTAAAACTAAGCAGTCTGTACTTGCAATGAGTATGCGCTTGCACCGATGTATGAGTTTAATCATTTAAGGTAGAATCAAACTCGACCGACCATGATGGTTTACACTTACTAGATTGGTTCGACGCGCTCCAGCCGGATCATCGAACCACCAACGTTATTAGCTTAGCGCTCATAACAATAAAAAAGCAACGTATAATACGTCACCTATTTGATAAGATCATAGTACTCTATATTCACCTTTAACCTGGTACTACTACCATGTACGTCTAAGCGCATACCAACAATCGGTTGAGTCAGCTTTTATTGTTAATCACACCCACACACACACACACCCTTCAAATGTGTCAAAAAATGCTCCAAACCAAAGAAGCGTTTTATATATCTTTTCATTTAATCTTAATTCGGTATCACGTTATGAAGACGTTTTTTTTCCACGAACTGAAGCTAGCCAAACGCTGAAATCGAGCGATCCAGGTCATTGAAAGTCAGTTACAGTCTTCTCACCGCCCAAGACGTGACGCAGCAAAGTGTTGTTCTTTTTGTTTAGATCCAATTTTGCATCTCTCAGTGTCTCTCTCTCTCTCCCCTCAGAACATGCAGAACATGCCAGTGTATGTATGTGTGAGGGTAAACGTCTGTGTTTTGCCACTGCACGTCATTGTAGAACACGTGTGTGAGCGCGATCTAAGGAACTTATTTGCAGTCAGCCTGCAACAACTTTAGCGCAGCCCCACTGCAACTCCACTGTAACCCCACTGCAACCCCACTGCAACCCCCACTGTAACCCCCACTGTAACCCCACTGCTAGCTCGGCCGGACGACGACAACGATGACGACTACTCGAGTCAAGTCGTCGAGCGACCCACCAGAATAGTGTGAGCGAACGGATGAGATGAAGCGGCGAACGGTGACAAAAGCTCATTTATTTTGTTTCCTCACCGTACGCGTTGATGATCGTTGCACTCGATGATTCGACGACGGCGACGACGGCGACGACGACGACGACTCAATGCCGACACCTCGTCGTCGGAACTGGAATCGGGTGTGGGAGCTCACGTGGCTACGTGCCGGAGTGTATGTGTGTGTGTGTGTGTGTAGGACGAGGTGTGTTTCATGAATGTACTCATCTTTTATTCACGCCCGAGATACGGGACCAGGACAGACGAACCAGCCCGAGATAGATGGACAGATATACAGATATACAGACAAGCAGGCAGCTACGCAGGCACGAAGGCAGACAGGCAGCCAGCCAAACAAGCAGATAGACAAAGAGCAAAAGCGAGCAAACGAACGAACGTACGAACGTACGTACGAGAGAGAACGATGTCGCAAGGATCTCGCAAAAGACATTTCTTGTGGCGACACCCTCTGCGGTTTGTGCGCGCTGAAGTCGGTCGCCGGCTGCCGGTTTGCCGGCGTCAAGAACGACGACGACGATCGAATCGATGTCGATGTCGTTGTCGCCGTCGTCGTCAACGAATTTCTTTCCCTCCGTCTACAACAACAACGGCGGTGGTGGCGGCGGCGGCGCCAGCAGCAATGAAGACCGACCAAGACTTCCACATGGATGACGAAGTTGACAACTTCAACAACCCCTCAGCAGCAGCAGCGGCAGCGGTGGCGTGCGGGGTACAACCATCATCACTACAGTGGCACAAGACTCAGCCTCGTTGCCTCGTCGCTCGATGTTTGTTGCCATTGAAATGCAAATCGCTTTGTATGCAATGCTTTATGGCGTGTGTGTGTATTTGCCTGCGTGTCTGTGCGTCTCTCTGTGTGTGTCTATGCGTTCGTTTGTGTGTGTTGTTAGCACGTTTGTGTGTAGGCGTCTACTATTTATGTATTTGTCCACGATGTATGTATAAATGTGGACTATGTGATAGGTATGTGATGTAATTGCATAGACGTGAGCATCGTTTGTGATGAGGCCAACACATGAGCGGGTGCGCCTCATCCGAGACAGACCACGAATGAGCACAGAGCACGATAGCGACCAAGAGAGAGGGGGGAGGCGCAAGAGAGAGAAAACCAGAGGGAGGAAAAGAGGATGCCGTACAGAAGACGCCATGTTCCGCCTGCGAAACAACAACAACAACAACAGCAACAACAACACCGATAACAACAACAGCAACAACAACAACAACAACAACACCGACAACGGCGACAACGTTGAGTTCGAACCAGCTATAGATCAGGGTATTTTTGGTTCATTGTGGATATAGTGGTTGTTGTTGCTGTTGCGGTTGTTGTTGTTGGTGCTGTTGTTGTTATGCAACCCTAACCTCGGCCACCATTTGCCTTTGGGCTGTCAACTCTCTCGCTCTGGGCACATTGTATCGCCTGTCGGGCGAGGCGGGGCGTGGAAGCGTGCCACTTTACTGCTCTGCCGACAGAAGAATGCCCAAAAAAGGAGATCGATGAAGCGGCAAAAGAGACCTTCGCCCGCATACAAGGATTTTTGTGTAATCTTCTTTGAGTATGCGTATATATATGCATATATATATATATATATAAAAGAGTGTCCTTCATAACCGATGTACTTATCTTAAGGTTTGGTAAACCTCGACAAGAAAATATTTTTTTCCCAACAAAAAGAGGGGGCGAAAACGCCTTGTTTAGGAGTGAACATTTTATAAAAGTTGTTATTTTGCCTTTTTTCTCCGGCATGTTCGGTGGAAACTTTTGTGCACAGCCTAACAATTTTTGGAAATTCTAAACACTAGACGCGAGCTAGCGAAAAGCGAATGACCAAATTATGGAATGTCAGAAAAAGTCGATATGTTATGTCGTACGTTGAACTTTCACAAACCTTTGCTTTCGTGTGCAAAACCATATACGTTTGCTATTACGACAAAAAATTTGCGCTTAAAAGATAGACTATTTTCAGGCAATAGCAAATTAAGTACCCATCATTTTCGTACCAAAGTGATGGTGCTGCGTTACGTCGTTGCCGAGTAACTAAGCGATTTCGACCTTCGCTTCGTATATGTCGCGCCTAAGGAGCGTACGAGTACCAGATTTACAACACGCCGCTCCTTAAGAAGGCTCAAAGACCTATGGAACTTAACATCGCGCAACTCTTACAGCAGCCATACTCTCTAGACAGATTCCCTGAGACCCCCAAATGTGAAAACTAGCTTCATGATGCCCCTCAATTAACTTTCGGACGGAAGAACTACTTTTCAGCAGCACAGATACTCTAAGCAAATGAAGCCAGCAATGGAAAACAATCTAACCGGAGTGGCCATCCTGAATACTGGACACAATTACTTACCCATTCGCGAAACTGCTAACAGGGCACGATGACTGCTTTAGGCGGTATCTACACGGCATTTGTAAAGCTGGCGCCTCTTTATGCCCAACTCACTGTAACGTACGTAAGGCACTGCTACAAGCGCTATGTTTTTTTTTAATACTGAGAGCTTCTGTCTCGAACCCTGTTTTATAGTTAGAAGATTTGCAGATTTTGTCTCCGGGGCAAAAATAACCGCAGCACATAATCGAGCAGCCTAAACGGCAAATTAACGCAGCCAGGTAAAGTAATCTCAAGAAGACAGTACTGCGATAAGGTGTAATGGGGACGACTAGGTTTTAGAAGGTTTGTGAGTTCCATACTTTCGTGCGTCATGCATTTAGCCAGTTAACACGAAATCAGTGCTTCCTACGAGCTTGGCAGAACAACACTGCTTGTTCTGCCAAAGGATGATCGACGTCTTTTACTAGACACGTTACATGCGGCATAACGGGTACACGTTTCGAATTTTGTTTATAATAGACTGGCGCACGATAAGTTGAATCAAAAACGGCGATTACTGGGTACAAACGCAATAGGTTAAGTTCCAGTTCAGTTAGCGTAACCTATCTTTAGTCGGCTGCAGCGCCTAACAGGCGGCCAATGTGTGTATGGCGTCGTCATCAACGTGCGCTCTGCAGTGGCAGCAAGATGCCGAAGGTGTCTTGAGTATCCTATGCAGATACATCTGGAATTGCCGTGCCCTGTCAGATATTGTGTAATGTCTTCTCTCTTTCAGGATGAAAGGGATGGTATCATTGGCGAACGCTCTTAATTTGTTGTTTGATATCTAAACAGAGCATTGGGCTACGCCTGACATCATAAGTCTTCTCCTTGCCTTCTTATACCCGTGAATGTTGGGCATCCGCTGGGCGATGTTAACCGCGCCCTTCGCTGGCTTTGCTACTGTCTGTTTGCTGTAAAATTTGCAGGTGATTGTTGGCCTCGATAGACCCCAGGGTATATTGGTGTTTTTTTCATCTTTATATTCGATGCTGTTCAACAGTAACTGAATAGGTAAACACTTGCCGATCATACCAATAGATTCCTTTTTGACAGGGGCTAGCGTTATAGCGTTAGTTTCCTTCTAGAAGAAAATCTCGGTAAGTGCTGGAAGGTGTCGTTCAGCTGCAATTCTGGCTCTTTCTGTAATCGCGAGGTCGTCAGCACAAACGATGAGCTCAGTCTTAGAAGAGAGGCCTTTAAGTGCAAGCGCTCCATCGTGTGTCAGGTTCCAGAGCAGAGGATCCAGTATAGACCCGTGTAGAACCCTCGCAGTCATAGATAACTCCTTGCTTTCGTAGCGTGCTGCAGAGCAATTCCAATCTGATATTAACCTGCTTATATGAGGTGGGACGTATGACCGCGTCTATAAAGGTTTTCCACGAAAGACCGTTTAAACGTTTTGACTTCTAGCAGAACAGTCAGGGGCATGGGTCTGGTCTCCACCGTGGCCGAGCAAATCGTTTCGGTTTTGAAAACTATCTGTGTATAGCCATGAGGACAGGCTTGTGCATTCGGAACCCGTAGTGGGCTTCCAAATAAGGACAATTTTCTTCGGCACAGTTCCATACCTTTTTTTCGATTACGGCCTCTACATCTTTCAATTGGGGTGTTAATACGACCGATTACTCTATAGGAGCCACCCCTTTTGGGTATCCGAACGATATCAGCGTTTTTTCATGCTGTTGGCAATTTGCCTTCGCTTCTGATGTGATTGGCAACCTTGGCAACTGTGATGGAAATTCTATAAATATCAGCTATTGTTTGAACGGTATCCAGAACGGGGGTCTCACCTACCCTAACTCCCTCTGCGAGTCTCAGAATTCCGGGGGCAGTAACTTGCGTTCCTATATCTTTCGGGGGTACCCCGTATGTCTCTATAGGAGTTCTGTTAAATTCTGGGAGCGACGGAAAAGTTGCCGTATTAGTTCCGCTCTGTCCAATTTAGCTTAGTCGCTTTGGCTGTCATCTTTGGCTCTCTAACAAAGCATTGCAGTAGGTGTCCTACATTTGGAGCTAGTAACTCGACCTTGCTCTCTTTGCAATAATGTTCGCTCATGTCGTCTGCTTCCTCAAGGACATTCCAGTTTCCACTTCGTTGATTCTGTCCATCAGACCAGTCTTGCCTTCCCACTTTGATTTGTGCTTACCCTCTCTGATTTGTGTGTCTTGAGCCCCAGTTGTCGACGCAGTGTTAAATCCGTTTGTGATGTATATCGATAGAGTCCCAGAGTTCCGTGTCAACTCGTAAATGTCATCTAAGAGCTGCGACAATGCTTGCGGACTGCCATTAGGACTACTATAGCAAGAGCAAAAGCGCCTGATGTCCATATATTCTATGCAAATAAAGCCCGTCCCCTACCACACCTTGCAAGTATAATTAATCTATTTACAAAGCAGGCGTCTCTTCTGGTCATCGCATACCCAGATCTTATTGTTAACGGTTATAACGTAAGGTTTGCTGAGTAGGACCAGCCCTGCCCTCGCCTGAAAGCAATATACTCCAGAAATGTATGGATTGTCCTGCCGCGATTGTAGTGAACCTGCATCTTACCACCCTAAACACCTGTTACGAGTGGAGGCTGCCTTATAAGCTGTTCGTCCCGATGAGGAGGCATCGGAAGCCCCTTCCTCAGTCTTATTTTGTACTCTAGATAACGCTTCTTTGAATCCTTCCTAATTTTTCTCTGCTAAAATGGATCTAGCAATTGACGCAAGACTGAAACCATTACTTTTGCTCCCTGCCTTGCGTCCCATAGTGCCCCGATTTAGAGCGGTGCTGATGCCCGCTTTGTTTTTAAGGCAGGGAATAAAGCCATTCAAAACAAAATATGTTATATTTTTGGCATATTTTGTCTCAAATGGCTTTATACGTGCAGTCTGTGGTTCATAACACATGATATGTGTCACACATAAAACGAAGAATTACCTAAGCCAATATGTCCAGCGGACGTGTGTAGTGACCATCATGTGTCCGTTTCGTTTAGACCAGACGAAGACCACTTCAGAGATTTGATCCGAACGGAGGCAACATACGCACGTTGTATGTCATGATCCAGATGTGGTTTAAAGAACGACGATAATCTGCTATCCACGGATGACAGGAATAATAAAGTGCAGGCTTTGCAGATAAGATGCCCGGTCCGAACGGCAGGAGCGCAATGCTTTGAACGCGAGAGGGCAACATTCATCGGGATGCCCGAAGGGCTTTCTTTGCTTACTGGTCTCTGCAATATGGGCGTAGCCAGCTTTGGATGCATCACCACCGCTAGGAGTCGGTAGCGATTGCATTCCAAGAGAGCATTTTGCCTCGCTCAAAGAATATAAGTGTCCTTACGTTGGGACGCACTGTGCTCCTTCATTTTCGGCTCTTTAAAAACGTGAAACTTCGTTTTCTTTACTTATTTAAATCAAGCTCAAACATTAAATGCCACCACCAATAGGCCCAAAATGTGACCTGTGTGTAGCTGATGAATGGCGCTTAAAAGCAAAATAAACCAAGGGAGACGTTTGTGGCTTTGGTCTTGCGGCAAAGTTTAAAGTACTAGAAGCCGACCCATCTATTTTACTATCAACGATCTCCTTTAGGCAAAATATCAGGAGCTGTCCTCCAGTATGCGGGGTGATTTGTTTGTTCAGCGAGCAGTATTTTTCTTGCACGCACAGGGTCATTGCACTTAATCGCCGAAGAACGGTCGGGCATCGCCACGTGCAATAAGCCGATCAGTAGCAGACTAGAGGTGATGAGAGTTGCTATATCATAGTTCCTAAACCTGTACAGGGGGCATTCTCTTTGTTGTTGTTGTTCTTGTTGCTGTTGTTGTCGCTGTTGTTGCTGTTGTTGTTGCTGTTGTTACTGTTGTTGTTGCTGTTGTTGTTGTTGTTGTTACTGTTGTTGTTGCTGTTGCAATTGTTGTTGTTGTTGCGATTGTTGCTCTTGGCGTCGTCGTTGCGTAGCAGGCCGATGCGTAGGTAGGTGCTCTTGTCAAAGAAACCAATATGCTGGTCGCTATCGACGTTCGATCGAGAGAGGACAAACACATATCGATGTGAGATGATGTTGACCATGATGCTGCGATGAACGACAATGTTGATCATGATGCTGCGATGAACGACAATGTCGCAGCCGATGAAGACGTTGACGGTAGCAGTGGCCGGCGACTTCAGCAGTTCGATCAGTGTCGCGCAAAGTAGCAAGCAAATAAACGTAACGTGAGATTGCCCACTTCTGCCGGATGCCGTAAGAAAATGGCTGCTGACAAGCAAGCGTGCAAGCAACTCAAAGCCAACGAGCCGAATCAAGGATTCAGGCCCCACCCCGGGTCCGACATTGATCGGATCTCGGACACTCGCTCGTCGGTCGGTTGCGTTGTGGCATCCAGCTACGGTTAATATCTCTGTTACCCCTGATACCCCTGATGTTACTGACACTACTTCGAAACAGCAAGATCACCAGTATGAGTATCTGCGTTTGCCGCTTCCTAAACAAGCGGCACTCGAGCAGCAGCAGCATCGGCAGGAGTAACAGAAGTCAATTTCGTCGTCAACAAACCCAAAGCGCAATGCAGCCATGTTTGTCGTCGGCAATCAGCGTATAATATGTATGTATATATATATATATATACGAGATGTGTATATAGGCAGTGAGGGGGACGCGTTACATACTACTGACCGGTTGCTCCAGGATGTCGAGGACGCGCCGTCGAGCACCACGAGGTCGGCTGGCACCGCGCGACGTTGTCCCGACTTCAAGAAGTCGGATGTGTCGTTTGTCCCGTTATCGTTTCTGTGATATGAGTGCGAAGACGGAGAGACATATAAAGAGACAGAGAGAGAAAGACGTTGAAGAGCAGAGTAAGAGAGAGAGAGAGAGAGCGCGAAAGCAGGGTGGAGACCGAGAACAGGTCGGAGCAGAAAAGAGACGACACGCCCTTGTCTGAGATTGTGCAGTCGTCCTCAATCTGTGCGGGGGACTCAAGAAGGAGGAGGCTGTCAGCACGAGAGGAAAAGGGCATTATCATCATCCCTGCTGCCCCTCACATGAACGTTATCACCATCATCATCATCATGGCCATTATTACCGGACGGATGGGGGCTCAATGCCGTTACCGCTGCCGCCTTGAGCATTGAGCGGAGGGGGGGGGGGGTGCGGATCAAAGCAATGGCAGGAACCATCGGTCTGTGGGAGCTCTGTAACCTCTGAATTGGCCCGCATAGGCGGGAAGATGACGACGGTGTCGACCAAAGCAGCCAAAAACAGCAGCGTAAAAGACTGCGACAAGGACAGCAGGACGCCAAGACGAAGACGGCACTTGGGCTGCAACAGAAGGAGAATAAGAAGAACTCTCTGGGTTTGCTTCATCGATTTGCTTCACACGTTCGCAACACACAAATAAACATCCACACAGGCTCAACAAAGCTTACACGCACAACATAGAGGTAGAAGAAGGCTATAACCAGTCAAGACACTCACAAAGAGGCATGTCACACAGACACACAGCATATATATATATATATATATATATATATATATATATATATATATATATGCTCGCGCCCACATATCGCATAAAGGGTGCAAAAGAATAATAAGTAAAAAGCAACGTTGTTCGACGAAAAGGTAGCACGCAAGAAGAGAGAACCCACCCTATTGAGTTTGATATCGGTATAACGAAACCGCAACCGAATGTGGAGGGGCGGGTCCTAAATACCGTCCTTCGTTGTTGTTGTTGTCGTTGTCGTCATTGTGGTCCTGCAAGTGAGTTGGTCCAGAGGCAGAAGTGGTGGAAATGAGCTTGCGTTGTTGCTCTCAGTCTGCGCCGCGTTTTCCGTTCGCTGATTGCAGCCGAACGAACGCTTGCTCGCCGTCGCATATCTATCTGTCTTGACAGCACCATTTGAGAGTCAAGGAGAGAGCTGGCCATTGGTGCGCCGCCCCTCATGTTCGAAACCACCAGCATCAAAAACAACAGCGATAGCAACAACAACATCAACAACAACAGCAACAACAAAGCAGCGGCGGCAACAGCAGCGATAAGAAAACTAATAACAACAACACAAACAAAAATATAACGCAATACTAACAGCGGTCACACAAACAAAAATAACAGCAACATCAGCAACAACAACATCATGTCAAAAACAACAACAGCAACAACAACAACAGCGGCAACAACCACGCGTTACAGGAAAAACAAAGCAATAAGACAAGAAGAAGGCGGACTTCACGGTAGTGCCAAGGTGACCGTGGCCTTTCCACCGGCACTGCTACCGGCGTCTCGTCGCCACATCGAAGTGAAAAGCGAGTTTACCTCTCGTTCTAACGTTCTGCCGAACAACGATAGCAGCAGCTGTGGCGGTGGCATGTCGATGTGGTCGATGATAAGACCAGCCGGCCCGTCTGTCTGTCTGTCTGTGTGTCGGCCTTGGCTCTAGGAAGGAGGTCCACGCGCTCAGCAGATAGAGCTAGGAGGTTGAGCTCGGTCCTCCTGAACTACTCCGTCGACTTTCTCGCTTCTTCTTTGCTCTTCCGCTCCGCGCTACCACCTCTGGCCCTCTTCTCGACGAGCCTCGACGTGCCGGCCCCGTTTACCCGAACGTCGCGAAGAAGTTGCTGAACCGTCCCCGTAAGGCGGCACAGTAGGGCAGCAGGAATTGGGTATACTGGTGGTTGTTCCTTCTCTTTATTGCACCCCCGACGCCGCCGGCAGCAGCGCCGAACCACTGACTGGTCCCACATACATGTTCTGCAAGAAAGCAGCTTTTCGCGTGTTCGGTTTCTGAATAGATGCTGCTGCTGCTGCTGCCGCTGCCGCAGTCGAATGGTAGTGATGGTGCGGGTGCCCCTGGTAGCGCTACTGTTGCGGTCACAGCGTCTGCGGCCTCTGCACCTTCTGTATCATTCACCTTTTCCCAGCAGTAGTAGTAGTAGTAGTAGTGGTAGTGGTAGTAATGGTAGTAGTAGTAGTAGTAGTAATAGTAGCGCCTCTACCGCCTACATCGTCCCAAGTAGGAGTAGCAAGAGCAGTATCAGTAGCAGGGAAACTTCTTTGTATACTTGTCTAAGACCTTGTGTAGACCCTCTTCTCCTGCGGAAGGCCGACCGCGCATCTTTCGTTGTTCTTTTGTGGGTGCCACTCTGCCTGCGCCACTGGACCGGGGGCTTTGCCTCTCTGGCCGCCGCCGCCGCCGACGACGACGACAACAACAACAACGCCAACATCGACAAACACAACAACAAAAACGACGACGATGCCGACCTGTTTTCGAGAGTCCGTCTTTTGACGGGAAGGACACAGCAGATAGACAGATCAATACCATATCGCCGCTGATCTAGCCGCACTGGGCGGCCAGCGTACACGCGATGCTATCGCAAAACATCGCGGTGAAGCAAAGCGTCAAGGGCATACCATAAGCTAGCAAATTGATGTTGTTGTTGTTATCATTCGTGTTGTTGTTGTTGTTGTTGTTGTTGTTATCATTCGTGTTGTTGTTGTTATCATTCGTGTTGTTGTTGTTCTAGTGTTTCTCGATCTTGTTCCTCCTGTCGTCTTCCTCTTCTTATTGCTCTCGTCGTTGTTGTTTTTGCTTATGCTATTTTTAGTGACCCTCGTTGTTGCTGACGTTGTTATTGCTAATATTGTTGTTGGCGGCGGCGGCGGCTTATGTGCTTTCTTGTTGCCGTACTGTTGTCGTTGTCTCCTCCGTCTTTCCCAACCTCTCGTTCCTCTTCATTTTCTCTTTGTTGTTAGAGATGTTTCTTTTTGTTGCCCCTTCGATGCTACCGCCTCGTCGTTGTCTTGTATCCTACTCGCAAGCGGGCAGACAATGTCTTGCGTAAGTCTGTAAGTCTATGTTGACGCACGCCCATGCACCCCCAGTTTAGTCCTCTGCGCATTCCCTTTCCCCCCCCCCCCTCCCTTATCCACCCTTATCCACACAACGCCTTTACTCCGTAGCCAACACACGTTTGATACCTCGGCACTCGTTTGAATGTAGCAGTGCATTTGCAAATACACCGATCGATATTTGTTGACATCGATGTTGACGAGTAGCGCCTGGACAAAGGCTCGAGAGACGATGGGGGGGGGGGGGGGGGTATCTAAAGACGATGACAGAAACAGGATCAGGCAGGGAAACAATGAAACAAAAAGAACTAGGAAAACAATTCAAAACAAAAAAAACAAATGAAGGTAGACTGGCCCAACAAGGAATCGTTGTTTGAGAAGATGATCTACTGCGATCTACAAGCATGAGGCTGTGGTGGGTTGAAGAAACACAAGAAGACGACGACGACTCTGAAGTTTTATCTACCGTTCGGGCCCGTCGGCCTTTCCCAAGTCTGTCATGCCAGTATTCTACGATTGGTGGTGTGAGTTATTGAGCTGTTGTTGCTGCGGCGCCTACTGCGTGGGAAGTTGGCCGGCGTTTTCATTTGTCACCACCCGTCAAAACGTCGAAATCCAACCGACAAGCTGAACGCCCGAGGTACCACCGAGCAGGATCGGCTATTCCGATTCCAGAAGTTGTGATAGACAAAATGTATTCGGTCCTGGCCCGTTGTTCTGCTCATTTGACTAAGCGCACCTATAAATCATGATGGTCCGATGGCGCCTGGCACCTATGCTCGGCATCACATTGTGTCACCACATTTTTTTATGCTTTTCAGTTTTCACCACACTACCGTTACGGGTAGATATATATACCGACAAAATATGATATAAATCTATGTAAGCAGTGACATTATGCCATACAGTTCGAGCTTAGCAGCATACACATCATTGCTGATACATATATAAATATAAATATATATATATATATATATATATATATATATATATATATATATATATATATAGAAAATATTGTGATGATTTATTAATCATTTACAATACGTTTGCACACTCGGCAGTGCTCGCCTTAATAAAAATGGTGATAAAAAGGTGTCACGTGAAGTTAAGAATCAGTTGTCCGTGTCCTTGCTTGATGGTAGCCCCCGCTCTTATGGATCCGGTGCGAGCGATATATCCTCAAGGTTCCTTGCAAAGTTAAAACGGTGAGATCCATAAGATTCCTCTTCGTGACGCCGAGCCCCAAGAGCGTCCTCGCAGATTCGGAGTCCCATACACCACTCATAGAGATAGTGATGGATCCGAATCTGCGAGGTTTTTGCGGGTAGGGGAGCGCCGCTCTTAGGAACTCGACGTCATATTTGGCGATCTTGTCTTGCCGTGCTTTTGCCAGGTCCCGGTTCGGGCCGCAAACCTCGGCATCTAAAACCCAGACCTCGGTAGGTGTTGTTATTACGAGGTCGGGCTTTAGACCCGGTGCGCCCGGTCGACGGAATACTCGCTCACGAACCGCCTCATGACCCCTTTCGCGGAGAAGACGCGCCACGCGATCACAGACGTCGTCATGTCTCTTTATGGTTTGTTTGTGTGTTATATCGCACATCTGAGCGACATGAGCCAACGTCTCAGGCGCATGACACCCGTGCCTACAACGTTTGTTGTAGCCCGGGCGTCCCCTGGCCAATCTGGCACGCGTTGGTAGTGCGTTGATCCTGAGCTTTAGTAGGTTTAAATACTCCTTACCAGATAGGTAGGGCATACCCTTAATCCAGTAATGTACAAAGGGCGTTTCGTGTGCTTTTTTAAAATGTGCCCCATCGAACGTGTTGTGTAGTTGTTGAGACCAGTAATCGGTCTCTTGTGTAGCGGTCTCAATGGAGGTTCCCAAGCGCTCGCAAAGAAGTCTTGTTTTCGCAAGATCTTTTTTAAAGTGCTCGGTTGTTAGCATCCATTGGACCCCAAGGTGCGTGGAGTGTTGTAGTGCTGTCAGGCGGGAGAGGCGGATTCTGGGAATGAATGTTTGGAGGCAGGGGATGTCCAGACCGCCGTGTGCTGTGTGCGTGTACAGGTAGGCGTTCGGCACCGAGTTTTCGAGCTTAAGCCATTTCGACTTAACAACCTTTCTGATCTCTTTATCTAGGTCACTAAGGAGTGCGTAAGATGGTCTGGGACCGGAGACCAGTTTATATAGGAGACGGGGAATGAGAAAGTCTTTCAAAAATATGAGTCTTTGGTGGGGTTTAAGGGGAGCTATCGTGAGTCTGTTGAGTAAGTTAAGGAGTATATCCTTGGTGGAGTCAACTCTGCCATTGCTGTCAAAGTCGACTCCAAGATATCTCCATCGATCGCTCATACCTTTAGCTGGCAATTGCCGATCTCCAACGTTAAATTCTGATACGGTATTGATAAAACCTTTACCTTCCTTCCTATTAAATAGGTGGGAGATAGTAAAGCTTTTATTAGTATTAATTTCAAGGCCTCGGGATTTTAAAAGTGGGTCCGCAATATTAAGGAGCCGTTGGAGAGTGGATTTCGTGGAGGCTAGGAGGATGAGATCATCCGCAAAGGCTAAGCCCATAAGGCGGAAGTCATCAGTAAGTTGGTACCCGATATTAGTTTGGTCTAATTTTGAAAGAATGTCGTCGAGAACTAGATTAAATAAGAGGGGGGACAGAGGATCTCCCTGCCTAACACCCCTAGTTGGCCGAAATGTGCGACATTCTTGTCCAAATTCTATGAGAGTTTTAGATGAGAGGTACAAGCGTTCGATATAGTTAATGAATACCTCCGGGTATCCGCGAGTCCGGAGTGACCACAGGACGGAGTCATGACTCACCATGTCGAACGCCTTACGAAGGTCGATTGAGGCAAGTCTGAGCTCACGTCCTGCAGACTTGGCATCGTTAAGGATACCATCCAGAACCGCAAGATTCTCGAAGGTACCATTATAGGGGAGAAACGCTCGCTGGATTGGGAGAAGCTTAATAGAGTTCTGGAGGCGTCTAGAGAGAATTTTGTTAAGCGTTCGTTGTAAGTATGAACTAATAGATAGGGGTCGCAGATCGCTTGGGGATGTGGCATTTTTAATTTTAGGGATGAACGCTAAGCGAGCAGTTTCATGGGCTGAGGCAATATCGCTAATTATTAGTATGTTAAGAATACAAATATATATATATATATATATATATATATATATATATATATATATATATATATATATATACAGGGTCATTCATATTGTTGTGCACGCATTTCGAGGTTTGATAGAACTCGGCAAGAAAATAAGTTTTCCCTATGGAGGGAAGACGTGGAAACGTCTTGTTTAGGAGAGAGAGTGAAATTTATAAAAGTAGTGTTTCTGCCTTTTTTTTCCTACATAGTTGTGCGAAATCTCTGTTTGCGGGAGAACCAGTCAACGCATGAAGGAACCGATTACACCGGCGTGTATTTTACGTTAACGCCTTTTCATGAAAAATCGTAAAATGTTCCCATTGCGACCAAAAATGTACGTCCGAAAGACCACTCTCACGCAATAGCAAATTTAATGCCCATCATTTTCTATCAAGGTGATGGTGCTGCGTTACGTAGTTGTCAAGTCACTAAGCTTTTTCGATAGCCATATCGAAAGCGAAGGCATGCATATTTCCATAGGGCGTATGAGAAAGTTAGGTACATATTTTGAGGTTTGGTAGAACTCAACAAGAGAATAAATTTTCCTAGTGGAAGAAGGGGGCGGAAACGTCTTGGCAAATTTTTACGGTTCTGAACGTAAAAACTTGCACCTAAAACATAACGACTATGACTGTCGAAAAAGCTTAGTGACTTGACAACTACGTAACGCAGCACCATCACCTTGATACGAAAATGATGGGTATTAAATTTGCTATTGCGTGAAAGTGGTCTTTCGGACGTACATTTTTGGTCGCAATGGAAAAATTTTACGATTTTTCATGAAAAGGCGTTAACGTAAAATATCTACTTTTCATGACTTTCCTTAATCTGGGTATTAGCTTTTGCTACGCAAGCTAGTGAAGTGTCTTCCGTTGTGCATTTTCCTCCGAACACGCCGGTGTAATCGGTTCCTTCATGCGTTGACTGGTTCTCCCGCAAACAGAGATTTCGCACAACTATGTAGGAAAAAAAAGGCAGAAAAACTACTTTTATAAACTTCATTCTCCCTCCTAAACAAGACGTTTCCACGTCTTCCCTCCATAGGGAAAACTTATTTTCTTGCCGTTTCTATCAAACCTCGAAATGCGTGCACAACAATATGAATGACCCTGTATATATATATATATATATATATATATATATATATATATATATATATATATATATATGTACACAAAGGAAGCTTTTATAGCAACGATGTCTAGTCAGTCTTGATAAAGCTTATTTCATGGTAACTTAGTTTTCTTCAAAAAAACACTTTGTTTGTAATCTGTACTTTATTTTGTACAGCACAATGAAACGCACTACACTTTTCGTAGACCCACTTGGTGGACGCACACGGTGCAATTCGCTATCTTCTTACGTCTGATATAAAATATACTGTCTGGTTTGTATGTAAGCTATATCAAGAAGCTATTCATACCAGAGCGCGTGCAGAAGTTTGATCTATTATTTTTGCCTACAACGGCAAAAAACATTGCAAAAAAAAGCTTCATCCAAATTGACTAGACATCGTTGCTCTCAAAGCTTCCGAAGTGTACACATTGATTTCGAGGCTATATATATATATATATATATATATATATATATATATATATATATATATATATGTACTGTGATGACTTATTAATCATTTACAATACGTTTGCACACTCGGATGATGCTTGAACACGAAAGGCGCAGTTGTGGACAGGCGGTGCAATGAAGGTAATGAAGCAGTCCAGTTTAGTGGCGTTGCTAAATTTGTGAGGAAAACGGTTATAGAGCTTACAAGTTAGTGTTTTAACGCTTGCTGTTAAAGTCCCAAAAATGCTTGTATGGTAACAATGTTCTTCGACGAGTTCTCGAGGCATTAGAATTGCGCTCCGTTGTATTTTAGCGGCAGAACATTCTCCGTGCGAAACAGGAGGAGGCCCTCTAGAGAGGATATATATGTAGGAAGGCGGATCAAAAAAGTTCTGATACATATTTATTAAAAAAGATAATTAGTTTATCATCCAAAGTGTTTTTGTTCTCTCCAAGGTAGTTCCCGCCCGCTGCAATACACGTATGCCACCTTCTTTCCCACTCTTCGAAACCTTTTTGAACGCGTTTTTCGGAATCGATTTGAGTTGCTCCTGCATTTGTTTTTCTATATCTGCTCTATAATATCGAAACGCTGTCCCTTTAAATTTGTTTTTCTATGGGAAAAGGAAAAGTCGCAAAGAACGAGGTCCGGCGAAATAGAAGGTTACGAAAACATAAAAATCGAATTTATGCTCTGTCTCGACTCTTTCCTAAACTGTCCCCATTATTGACTTAATTTGCTTAGGGTGTCGGTTCTGCTGGTTAGAATTCTTTCCACCCGAATTAAGGGATTTTATGAGGCTTTATTTAACTCCTAGGTCCCAGGGAATCTGTCTGAAGCAAACTTGTATAGCCATTGTGGAGGATATCCAACAGAGCTTCGTTGACTGTTCCTTCAAAAAGATACTCGTGACGGGCGATAGCGATCAGTGCCAGATTGTCTGCGTAGACGATGGGATAAACTCCCGGGAGAGCTGTCCATGGGGAACATCGTCGTTGGTTATATTCCACAGGGTTAGTCCCAGTGCGAACCTTTGGGGAACCCCGGCTGTGACTGCATATTCCACGCCTTGATAAGTAGACGCTCGGTTTTAGAGAACAATGTAAGTAGAGTAGTGACTCGTCTTTCTTACAAGTGCTTTGTTTGTTACGTCTTATAAAAGCGTATTAAAAGCGTTTTTGACATCTAATAGGATGACCGGACAATGCAACCGGTTCGCTCTCGGCGCGTTTCTCCGTGGTTCGGCTATGTTTTTAATTTTTTGTTGATAGCCGAGCAGCTGATAGCTGAACTTGGCTGATAGCCGAGTGTGTAGAGTGTCGGGCTTAGAAACTATGTTGGTTTTCCGACAGCGCCTCCTTGTCTTCTAGTTCGGTTACTAGTCATCGGTTGCAAGTGTGCTCAGCTGCTTTAGATAGACGAGAGGATTCTTTTAGTGCGCTATGCCGCGGGTCGCCGGGTGTCGGTATCAGGATCAAACGTGCCGGTTTTCAAGGCTTAGGTATTCTCTGTTGGTGAGCATTAAATCCATCATGCACTTGAATACCGTAGGTGGTTCTTTAAAATTGAAAAAAACATTGAAAGACATCGTTGCTATCAAAGCTTCCATTGTATATACATTGATTTCGAGGCTATATATATACATAAAATATAAAAATCCTCTGTTCTTTAGCTAAATTTTGTCTGAATGACCATAAGCGCTCAGTGACGAGTTCAAGTCGGCCTAGTGACATGACTGTTAGCTATACCGATAGCTCCGATAGTAGGCTAACACGGCGGACGTATGGCAAACTATAGCATGAGACTACAGTACTAGAACGTGTAACAGTAGGTAGCTTGAAGCTTGTCCTGTGATACTGTTGCACGTCTATCTAGAGATAACGGGAGCTCTGTCGCATATGGGCGCGAACCCCATGTTAATGACGGTATGTCTTAAGTAGCGCCGATATTAGAAAACAGCGTAGGACATTGCCACACAGAGAGATGGCGATTACTGGCCTGCAATGTTGCGGGCCTTGGCTTCTGGCAACATGCCAGAGTTTGGCGATTTTTGAACAGTAACGCTGGCAGCGCTCGCTGGAGGATTCGACAGTGACTCGTCTCACGGCATTGCAATCCGTCGCGTCCTCCGAAATGATCGATTTTGGAGCGTCCCACTAAGGCCGACCCTTTCTTTAGGAAAGGGACCCAACGACGGCTACATATATCTATCTATATATATATATATATATATAGAGCGAGAGAGAGAGAGTGGAAGCATAATAGTGAGCAAGCGAGAGACGCTCGATCGAAGGGGAGAAGCGTAGGTATAGAGTACAGGAGAGGCAGGCCAAGGCGTACGAAGTCTTTTGCCCTCACTCAGCTGCGACAAGATCGAAGCTTGTACAGCCTAGTTTGGCCGACGACCCACTTAACGTACTCATCTCCCCCCCTCTCCCCCACCCCAATCCGAGTCCTTATCCAGTGGGTTAGGCTTTTTGATTGAACACCCCCATCTCGACCAGCGCTCCGGCTCAACGAGCCCACAGTCGATAGTCAACACGATGCATCTCTTGACGGGACGGGATGTAAAGCCGCCCTTATCCCCCCCCACCCGATTTATTCGGCTCGCGACGGATGCACCCCTCGGTTTGACGATGATATTGTGGATGGTGATCCAATGACGATCCATTACGTCTAAGATAACATGCGAGTATTCGGCCTCGGGATTAGGATCACCCTTTCTCTTACAAACTCCATTAGTTTCTCATTGCCCTTATCACTGGCCCGCCAATAATCTGATGCGCGCGCGCAGTTCATGCTCGAAACTCTAGCCTTAGTAGTCGCAGCTACCGTAATGCGTTCCTTTCTAAATGAAGGGAGGCGGGGGCAAAGTCCTCGTAAGCAGGTGGCTATTTTTTGGTATTAACTTCCGAAGAGTTTTCTACTTCTATAGAGACTGTAACTGCAGTCTATTGCATGTAGCCTGCATATATATATATATATATATATATATATATATATAATATATTATATATATACTATATATATATATATATATATATATATATATATATATATATATATTATATAATTTTGCTTATCTTGCAAAAAATGTGCAAAATCTTGCTATAGGTTTTTGGGCTAGCAATGTTGCAACGTGAAAGTCTGCGACGCTTAGAGCTCACACTATGTCGATCTGTCTGGATGGGCAAGTAAGGATTAACGTGCCAGATTCAGCGTTCTGTTTTGTTGTGGACTCGCTTTTTTATGTAAGATTTTTTTAAAACAGAATTTAAAGATTATTGTTACACCACTTCTCAGTATTGTTATTTACATTACAAATATTTTGTATAGTCTCGAAAACGACATTCGTTCCCATTAGTCTTGAACGTATATAGAATATGTTGTATATGCATTTTCAAAGAATATCACCTTCCCAACATCCAGATAGCTGGCGCTGAGCGACATATTTCGTGATGACATTTAATGCAAATATGAGACTGCCAATTATGCAGCGATACTCATCGAAAGGGTTATGGAACCAAGTCTGCTGGCATAGTCTGTGGTGAACCCCTTGAACGGAGTAGCCAGTGAGAACGTGACGCTGCTTGAAGAGCGGTTCCATGCGTTGTCTGACATGGTGGCGTTTAGTGGAACGTTTCTGGTGCTTCTCTCATCTCTCTGTTCAAATTCACACAGAACTCTTGCAGTGACATCATAGTCGGAAGTTGAAAGCGGGTTTACCAGATCCTTGATGAACGGTGTTGTCCTCGACAGGTATATGTTAGTTTGTTTGTGCGTTTCTAGGGAGGGCCCAAAGCTCTTCTAGGGAAGCGCTTCTGTGGGGGTCGGAATTGAGGTCATGGCGACGATACTCCTATCAGTTTGCTGAGAGTATGTGGGCCGAGAACGATGTAGCGCTTGGTGTTAGTTTAGTACCCAGATAAGTAAAATTTGACGCACATTTTACAGAAGCCACAACCAAGCTAAGCCTACCACTTCTCGTGAGTCCCCGCCCCGAATCTATACTTCATAACCCTTGTTTTCGAACGCGTTAATCGTTATACCATTGTGGGAGCCGTATGTCTCCAGCATTTAGACCTGTTTAGATCTATGAACACTCTACAGTATGCCACAGGGTCATCGGCATACAGAGTTATGCGAACACAAGAGTAGTGGTCAGTGACAAAACCGGTAGACCATTAAGTAAGACTGACAATTAGAGCGGGCTGAGATTATCGCCCTGCGAGTAACTAGCCAGCGGTTTGCAGGAACCAAGTCAGTCTTCAGGATAGTTACCAGTATTCGCAAAACGCGTGAGTCACCGCCCGCAGCTGCTAGTTTCTCTAAAACGATTGCCAAGATGCAGTGTCAAACGCCGCCTTTTTGTCTAAAAATACAGCGCAGAATGCTTGGTGCTTGACGATGACCGAGTGCTTCACGTCGACTTAAAGCTCCTGGGATGCGGTCATTGTCGAACGTCTCGCGCAAAATCCATGCTGCTTCCGAGCGATGATTCCCCGCGCCTTGAGATAGAAGCTGAGCCGGCGCGCATGGAAGACATAATAAAATACGGTAGATGCAGCCTAGAGGATGGACAGAGCGGGTCACCTTTGGGGATAACCTGAGCAAGCATTCCGAACGAGGCTATATATATATTTTTTTAATGGGGGTTGGATGGTAATGCACCATCTCTTTTTAATGAGACATATGTGCTTCCCGTTTTTTTTCGATCATGGTCAGATTTTTAATCCACTCCGGCATTCACCTTGCTTAAATTGGGAACCATGAAAACCAATTTAGGAGGGGCCCAGGCCCTGGCCCAGGCCTCTCAAACGCAAGGCAAAGGCTTTTGCCACTAAGCCATGATATATATATATATATATAATATATTGCTTATGCAAAATCTACTTGATAAATACTGGGTCCACCTTAAGTTTGAATTGCACTTGCGCGAACTAATACAGATGAGTTCCGGTCGCAACACAGCGACGCAAACATAAGTGGTGGGAGTGACAAGCATCTGAACACGGAATCGCCGAATTTCTATGCACTCGAGTTTCGCCGTCCGTTGGGGTTCTCGTGGAGAGTCGACCACGCCGGACAGCTAGGAGGCATTGTTCGATTCGATGTTGCCTATTATTGCCTCAATACTGTCTGCATTAGGCTGTGGCGTCACAATGTCAATGGAGTAAGCCCGACGCATGCCCGTCGACTGCTCTGACAACTGTCATCAACATGATTGCCTAGCCTTGGGGTGGTGATCAAACCAATTACCGGCACAGGTGCGTTCTTGTGTGCCTGTGTCCGTATAGGTGTTTGTTACTGTTGCG
>QVRM01003054.1:0-115000 GCA_003439945.1 Dermanyssus gallinae
GCTTCTCTCTCTCTCTTTACCTGTCTCTATCTCTCGTTTAACCACTTTACGCTATTATTCTTAACTGCTCGATGCTGTACACTATATCCACCACCTACCTACAAATCATCATCGATCCTCCGATAGCGTAGTCGCCCCCGTATGTTTCTGCCATGCTCGGCACTCGTCACCGTCTGATCGCCCGCCTGTGTGTTCGACTGCCAGTGTCTCCAGCAGGTGCCGTCACTCTGCACGCCGGCATGGCCGACTGCGAATGTCTAGAATTAAACATTTTTTAGGAAGGTTGTTTTTAATTCTAGACTATCATCCGCCCCCCAACGAGCTTGGAACTCGCCGTGAGGTATATCTTCAATGCACCGAGGCGTATGCAAAGTACAGCGGCTTTTATTACTCTTATTTGAATGTAACACTTAAATGTCATTTTAATAAATATAGTTTATATTTGAGTTAATAAACAATGAACAAGTTACTCTTACTATTACTACTGCTGCCCCTACAACGGCTATGCTGCTGCTCCGACGCTGACCAATGCTGTTCTTCTAGGTTTTATGTTTTCTAAATAAATACTTAATACTACCCAGGTCGATCCTCAGGAGTGTTTTGGGTGCGCGGGACGCTTAGGCCATTGCCATTGATAGATACCAAGCCGCAGCATATCAGCAGTTCAGTCAATAGCTCAAACTCGCAAGATGAGAGAAAATTCGATGATGTGGAAGAACCACTAAGTTGTGATTGATGTACTTTTTTTTTATATTTACCCTGGATGACTAATAAATATACTAATATTTAAGCTACAAACATTTTTATTCGGTGCAGCTTTTTTTTTTCGTTTTATTTGCTGAACTACTTCCAGCACTACCACGTCCACTACCACCGAGATGGCTTCGATCATTCAACAACAATAGAACAGCGATCGGCATGTATCGGTCGGTGTGCCTATCCTGGCTATATATCCCTACATATCCTATCTATCATCATGGCTCATCTGGCTGGTCACGCGACGAGTCAGACTCCACGATTTGACTGACCGAGTAAAGGTCGAACAGTCATGTATAGTACCCACCCACCTAGGTACGTGATTGCCTACGTGGCTTTTTTGCGCACAGCAGATGTACAGCAGGGCTGAACCGGCGAACGGATGCATGGTAATCATAGGCCACGATATGTCGCCAATCGATAGGCCACGATATGTCGCCTTTTCACCTTTCGTAATCCAACAACAATAAACAGATCAGTTATCGAACTGGCGCTTAAGATTAGGTGCCAGCCGATCGGGAGGCCTAGGTTGGATTAACAAAGCGCCCTAATGATAGCAATACACGGCATGTCATCCTAGCAGACTGTTAATATGCATGTCGTCTACTTTCCTTTATTCACTCCACATATATACTTTCCATGATTTCCCCCTCTCGTCGTGCGTAATATCGTCGTTTGAAATATACATTAATATTTATATATACTCTCTATCTAATGCTAATCGATCACATGTTTAGCGTACATTATACACGCATGCTAGCAATTGTTTTCTTGGGTTGATGGTATCACAGTAATCACGCACGTGATCGATCCGACGGTTGTGTTTTCCACGCAGGCAAATGCCCAGTTGTCGACCCAAGTGCAGTGTGCTATACGTTTCCCTATATGTATATATATATATATATATATATATATATCTTACCATTATTTACCACTACGTCTTCTATAGATTACTAAATCATTTCGAGTTTCATTCTTTCAGATCTGTAGCACCCGTCGAGCCCGGTGGCGTGGTGCATTCGCGTGCGCCTCGCGATCGGAGGAGACGAGGTAGGTGCACGAGTTTGATCCCCACCTTTGCATATTTGTATTTATGGGCTCCGTCTTATGAAGCAATGCAAAAGCAAACCCGCGGACGTTCAATGTTGGCTGAGAGTTAGCCCGAAAAAGTGTAAAATATCTACCGAGTGGTACCGTGACCCTTGTCGTCAGTGAAAGCGCATAGTCGTTGAACTATCTCGCAATCGCGATATATATATATTTATATATATATATATATATATATATATATATATATATATATATATATATATATATACATATATATATATATATATATATATATATATATATATATATATAGCTGTACATTGCGAATGCCACAACGTTTATTCACGCTAAGGTTCTTGGTGACTGTCGAAAGTTCTACCTATTGTCCATTCGATCAATACATTTTAAGCTTATCGTCCCTAGCAAGTCACCAACCATTCTCTCAAAGTCCGTTTCGTTTTAATACGTTTGATGATAGTTTTGCCTACCGACGTTGCTCACTATGGTAGCGTATGATGTCAACTCATTGGTGCCGACCGTAAAGAGAACAGCTTCGGTCGAACACGAACGCCTGCCACTACAGCTCAGGCAAGCAGACCTCATCTTTTCGCGTAGAGCTGTAGAACAGTACAACGACAAACGAAGCTCACCCAAGGGACCGTCGCGAGTGTGTTCATACTGACCACGTGCTTCAGTTGACAGTAGCGGCTGCAGCCTCGGGCCTCACTCAGACTGGCCATAGTCATCACATTACTACCACCTGTTAAGGGACCTGCTTTCTTTCCCGCTAGCGGGACCTTCCACCTCTTCGGTTGCCTTTGCCTGTTACAACGCCTCTTACTATCGTCGATACTGTCTCGCACATTTTTCTATGAATTATGTTCTTTGCTTGGTGCTCCCGTCATACAGCCCAATGCCGAACGCAAAATTGGTGGATTGCGCTGGAGTGAGGTTATGAGCTTAGACATTAATGGTACAGTTTTTCCGAGGGTATGGCCCATAGGCAAACTATGGTCAGGACCCCATGGCTCGGCTCAATCTAAATGGCTAAGTAGATGTGTGGGTGAGCACTTACCAATTGCTGACAAACAATTGTTGAAAACACAGCATAGAGAGACCACCAGCTGGCTCTAAATAAAGGTACGTTCTTTAAGTAAGCCTAGAGCCATAGGTTACGAATTATTAACTCCTACCACTCACGAATCTCGCTACTAACACAAGATATGCAACGGAACGAGCTACTCTTCATTGCTGTATACATCAGTGCGAATCTAACTCTGCGTGGCTTTTTACACGCGATTTTCCATATTGGGAGGGCCTTTGACACTTGGGTTAAACCCAGTCAAGCGCGGACACTTATATTGCCTAACCCATGAAGCAGCAAAAAAACGCTAGTAGCCAATGTTTAAAATCCATCAAAAGGGCGTCGGTAGTAGCAAACAAAAATTCTCATTTAGAACAAAGCTCGTACACGTTTAGTAATAAAATCCAATTTTAGAATAGACAATCTAGGATTATTTTGATTCGAGTGGTCTAGAATTAGTGCCTCAGACAAGCTAGAATCGTACGAATCTGCTCGAAAAAACTTGAGAAATCTAGTCAGTCAAAATATAAACCTTAAATTTTTCTCGGAGTGCACGCCACGCACCGTGTGACCGTTATGTTTGCACTCAAATCCGCATCATCTAGATGCGGGTCTAGCAAACGTAGTACACTTTGCACTTGCATGCCGTTCTTTTCTATAGACACGTGTTCTTCATTATGACAGCGTGCAACAGTCGGCATTTATCTGTGCTGTCAGTGCTAAAACATACGAGTGCATTCTGGTCCTGAGCGTAAAGTGTGCGTTTTTAATGTCCAACACATATATTTCCGTATATGTCCGAATGTTTTATTTCGGAATAGAAAGCAAAAGTCGAACAGGCCGGCGGGAGGTCAGGGGTCTGGACGCATTGAATGCCTTGCGTCTTTGGTCTGGTCTGCATGTGGCACTCGCGACGTATACATCTCTTTCTGGCTGACCCTCAGCCAACGCTTAACATGCACGGGTTTGCTCTCGCATTGCTTGGTAAGATTGACCCCATAAGAGATTGTGCAACGGTGGCGATCGAACCCGTGCACCTATGTGTCTCCTCCGGTCACGAGGCGCACGCGAATGCCCCGTGCCACCGGGGTCGACTCCGCGTATAGATCAGGTACATAGTGTATGGTTATCACTATATAGTTAGTTCAAACGCCGCCTTTCACGACGAATATGAGCTGTGCACCTGCCGGCTCTCCCTGCAGAGATGTGCCAAGTGCCATGCAGTGAAATGCACAACACAGGAGTAAAAGCCGCTGCTCTATTTCTCTCGCCGGACGCATGAAGAAGATAAGGGATTATGACGAAAACCTTATGAAGTGCGATTCATATTTTGATAGAGTATACGGAAATGAGGTCGATACTACCGGCCTGCATCAACTTGCATAGCTACTCGAAAAGCTTCGGTACAGTGTTAAGCGCAATTGTGAGAAGCCCTTACACAAGCAAGACTGCCCGTAGCACTAGAGCCACAAGGCGTAACTATTTGGTTGTAGTTGCATTGCAAATGCTTGGATCAGATGGTGCAGGATATCCTGCACTATGGCTGCTGTGGCCTTCTCCTACCTAGACGTTAGCTCTGTCAGCACAAGCTGAATAACCGGTTGCTAAAATTGAGGAGAAACGTACATAGGCAGACCTTGAGAGTATCTACCGTTCCGTACCAACAGTTATGGAGACGCTGCATCAGCGCTTATCACCGGCGAGGCGGTAAGGTTTGGATCTGGCTAGGAGAAAAAGCGGGGCGAGAAACTAACCGAAACAGCTGGTAACTCTTGCAGCGAGCAAAGACAATGCTGTCTCCATAGTTGGCGCTGCTCTATGGGACAAAAAGCTAATCTATGAAACCGATACGTTCGAACCTTAATAAGTATCTTACGCTTTTCTTAAAAGAGCCGATTTTTTAAGAAGCTTTAACATATAGTAAGCATTCTTAAACATTATGCGCTTCTACGTAGACATTGTCGACGGAACATATTAAACCCTATCCTGTTTTGTCTGGGGTGCCTCAGAGCGGATACCTCAAAGGCTTACTTCTCTGCTCGAGTGAATATCATACCTTTTTATGTTGTTTTCAATATGTTGTTGCCGCCATTCCCCATCGGTTTAGTAAGAGTGGAACGCTTCTCTCACCTACCAGATATATTCTGGCGCACTTAACTTTGATTGTTAAGTTAATTATTCGGCCTCACCGACAATTTTGGATACATGTAACTTAAGATGGATTTTATTACTCTTCTGCCTCATTAGTTGTACTGAATTCTGGATTTTCTTGCTGTTCTTTCCCACCAGTTCTTACTGGCTCATTATTTAGCCACACTGCTTCATACCTTTGAAGAGCTGGGCACATATGGGCACACGGGAACCCAAATCATTGTAGCCTATTTGATGGCTACTTAGGTGCCCCTTGCGTCGGGTATGTACATAAACACATTTATAGATAGGTAGTTAGATAGGTTTTTTTATGTAGTAGACGAGTCATATTACCAGCTATTTCATGAATTCTAGACCATCCTCCTTCTTTTTCACGAACTTCTCTATGCTATATACCAGCTGAGTCTTCTGCAATTTACCACGCCTATTCTTGTAGAGAGCTCCAGCAAATCAAACAGAATTCGCTACAGTGTCAGCCTAAGATTTGCTAACCCTGCAAATAGTGACCAAAATAATAGCCATTATCATAAATAAAATAATCATCCTGGGTAAGTTGGACTTTCGCAGTGCCTTACATGCCACATGGCAAAACAACAAGGAGTAAGAAGTGAAGGAACAGGGCAAGACTTTTTTTTTTTATTTTACCCGTGGTCTCGCAGGACTATATTGCACTCAACTGCCACAAAATCGTCACTGACAGCAAACGCACGCATTCAACAGGGTGAACTGTAGAGGCCTATCGGCTGTTTAACATCGGTAGATCAGATCTTGTAGCACGGTTATGGAATCAACTTAACGGGTAGTACTTAGATAACGCTACGCTTGGTTGGCCACCTGATCTAATTGTGGCAGATTTAATTCCAGTTTACAGTTCCACATTTACGTGAGAATGCTACGTAAGCCTCTCTACAAACGAAGGTAACCTCCAAATGAGTTCATCTGGCCTTTACATGCTACTCCGCTTTACTGATCAAATTTGACTTCCTCGTAGAGCGACTGGTTGAAAATGCGGTAAGCAGAATATATCATAAGTGGCGTATCTGATTCGGGTTTGTTGGAAGAACGTTTTCATTAGCAGGATAAATACATAAGGAGAATGTTGGCCAAATATGTTCTAGAAACCGTGTGAGTTAGCATCTCAAGATCACTTAAAGCCCTGCCTTCATCCCAACACCAGGGTGGATTCGAACTCTTTCCTCGTGATGTACGCCTTGTTAGACGCTCCTTTAGTCTGTCAGCCTTTTATGTGTAAACAATGTAGGTGACTTGTGGACTTTAATGACCTACATCTACTGAGTTATATCGAAAGCCCATGTAGGCTTCCCATATACGCAGAGTTCAGCAAAGTGATTCAAAGTGCTCCTATGAAGGCTATATTGCCATCCGCCCGAACCGACAGGCTAAACATTTGTCGTTGGAACAATACAAACGTGGAGTAAGCGTATATGGCGAAGTGACTCGGGTAGCTACTGCGCAAAACTTCTCTGGTGTCTTGTGTACTCTATCGCACGTTCGATTTCGGGTATAGGGACCTAGTTTTGTGTTCAAACACGTAAGAAGTGCATACCTAGCGTTACATTACACATGTCAACAAAAGTGGCACTTTGGTGTGGCACTTAAGTCCTGTACCACGCTGTCACAAGGATTGTTGATTTAAAAAAAGACCCAAGGCAAACGCTCCCGAACAACGTCAAAAAGCATCGGAAGTTGCTAAAAATGTGTAAAACTCACTGCTGCCATGTCCTGTTTACATCATAGCTCAACCAGGCTCGGCTGGGCAGCGGAACACATTGGAACCCCAACTAGCTCAATAGCCGTCCAATGTTACAACATTGGAATCCCAATTAGCTCAATAGGAACTAATTATTAGGAAATATCGAAGACATAGATTTTCGTGTTTATGGCAGCAGCCCGCCAGCAGTGGATCATTGGAGAGGGCCGTTAGTTCATGCAAACTCGCAATACCGGAATGTTGCCAATTACTAACCATTTAGACACCGTAAAGGTAATTGTAGCAAGGAAAAGTAATTCATGAGTCGAGGCTTTGAGGTCACCCAGACGAATGACCGAAGACATGCATCAGGCCCCTTTTTCGTAGAACTCCAAACAAGTTGGCAAGAAGACTCAGATTGCTATCTTGAGCTATTTCTGTTGTCTGTGCGATTTTTTTTTCATTTCAGCGTAACCACTCGATTGTCAACGCTGATGCAATCTCGAATTCTTTTTTTTTTCGAAGCCTTGGCTGTGTCCTTTGAAACGATTTTTCAAACATTTAATTTGCCGGGCAATGGCGAGATATATTGGTATCTGTTTCATTTTTGTTTGGACCTTTTTTGCGACCTGTGCAATGCTGGTTGAACAATGTCATCGCAACGAGTGACTTTAGGCTACCTGGCGAATTCTATTCTGGATCGGACAAAGTCCTTATTATCAAAGTTAGCGCATTCGTTGCATCCATCGTGAAAAACACGACGACCGGCCCAAGGAAGACCTTCTCAAGGGCTTATGCTTAGAATATCGGCACTCGTTTTTATTTATTCTAATCGTAATTGTTACGGCATATATACACGGATTATACAACTAAGGCAAATTGTAACCGAATTATGGCATTAAATTAAATTAAAAATATCTTTAAAAGAGTTAAAGTAGGTACAAAAAACATGAAGGTAAAATTATTCTACACTGACTCCCAAGGTATCATCATCTTATGCTGACGCCTGCTTACTAACCGTTAAAAAAGACCTTCACAAGATACAGCAGTACACTCCAATGAAAACTTGCTCAGTTTTATTAACCGCGTTTTTATAGAGCATATATTATACATATACGTATACATTATACAGGTGTATATATATACGTATATATACACACATGTATCTATGTATATAAAATGTCCCTATAGATCTGCGTTGAGTTACTTCTTCACGAGTTGGACGATATCTTCGTTGTGCACGACATGACTCAGTCCGACTCGTTGCGGCGAATACTTCGTGCTCGTTCCCTGAAATATTACAACACAGTCCTGGCTTAAAAATCGGCAAGGCTCGGGGGGATGAATACGGGTTTAATTATTTGGGAGTTCAACACTTGTCACTGCTGGCTGCTAGGGACGCAAGTACACCAAGCCTTCCCGAAACTTCCCATTGAAGAATTGACTATTTCTAAACTTGTGCTTAGTATGTCGCACTGCGTCATGAAGAGAGGGACTCAGTTCAACTCCCAGCGATCGTTAAATTTATCAAAGTTCCGTTTTTGTTATGTCTTTGAATCCAACGGTGTACTGCTTGTTCAAAAAAAAACTGTCTCTAAGCCGAAAGCTTTTAGGAAACATTCATAAACTATTCAGTACCTCGTGTGCAAAAGAGGTAGTCAGCAAGGCAAAAACAGATCCTGCTTTTTCTCGACCGGTCTCATCAAAAACTAATTGGGTCAAAATTTCTATAAACTACATTACACAATAATAGTACATACGAGTATACACCAAACACGCAGAGTTAATAAGAATCCTACAGATACAGCACATCTTCAACTATAACTATGTTTTACACTCGCAGCTGTAGCCAACAACATCAATTCTACCTTTAACCAGATCCACGCTTTCTCGTACTGGACTTAAATTTAATTTTCCAGCAAAGAAGTGGAGAGGCAGGACAATGCTCTTCCATATCTGTCACCGTTAGAATCAGCCAGACAGAACTCAGAATTTCAGTCGAGCATTATTTAAATCCACGTATGGCTGCGCCCCATATGTGTAGAGTGATAAGTTTGTGCCCATCTACTCCTTGTTTGTGATTGTGTCCATATGAAGCAACCAACTGTGTATAACAACTGACAGCAATTTGACGCAAGGGCACTCTGTCAGCAAATATTGGTCAATATATATAACCTAAATGGGCCGCTTCCTTAGGTAGGCATTTTTTTTTTTAGATTTTCCGTAAGGCAATTGCCCGTGTACGGATTTTTCATGTCATGGCTAAGTTTACTCCACCCCGGCATTTACTTTGTTTAAATTGGAAACCATGCAAACCAATTTAAGAGTGGCCGGTCTGGGGTTCGAACCCAGTCCTCCAGAATGCAAGGCAAAGGCTTTGCCACTAAGCCACCTTGCTCGGTTTAATGCATTTGCGGGAGTAACTATGACTCTCTTACCGGCCTGGTCTGCTGGTGCGCGACTTCCGCGCGCTGCGGGGACCTTCACTGGCCCCTATGTAAGTTAGTCAGACGGTACAAACTCCCAATACGGTACAAACTCCCGTGTTTTAACAACTAACCGGGGGGCAAGGCATACGATAGAGATTGGTTGGCAACGAACTTATATTGTCATCCTGTCGTGGCCCATTCGAGGGCTGTTAAGGCTACCTGCCAATACGGGGAGACCGTGCTGCACGAGGACCCCCGGGCCGGACGGTTAATGCCCCGGGCGACACCCGGTGGTACCGTCCGGGACGCCTGCTGCCTTGGCTTAATAGGCAAAATAAGTGAGAAGTGGCCACATGAACGCAGACCACCGGTCGAGAGGACCTTCTGGCACCGTTTTTGCGGTGTAACCCTGCCTTGGAGTGATCGAGCACCCTGTAATGGGGGGTATAGTATATTCTGAGGTGTAACGCGGAATCGCGAGGTGAATGAATCTAATCGGTACGGTGGAGTAGTGTGGTACCTCCATTCCGAACCTCGATAGGGGGGAGGGTAATTTGTCCACTTTTAATGCATCCTGTCCTGGGACTAAAGCACTCACTAGTGAGGACTGATGGTGAAACCCAGCCTGGTGGGTGGGCCACTTACCCAGACAAGCGCGTATTTGAATTCGTTAACAAAATTGCGATGGACGGAATGGCACACGTGCTCGATGGTCGCATTCCGCCGAAGGATGATACCATCATCGAGGTCAGGCGGTTGGCCGCGCTTCTTCGTGTAGACGCAGATCAGAGCCAGCTTATCCCAGATGCGCTCCTTCAGGTAGTCAAGATTTAGCCGCCAATGACAACTGAGCGTGGCGTCGTGAGTAATGGGCACAGTCACAAATTATTATGCAAGCATGTTAGATTACGATTATAAACAAGTGTGTATACTTTTGTTCATTTGTTGATTTCGAAACGCACATACGCACACAGACCACATGTCTGAGACTCGTCTCACTTTTTTCGTATATAAGAAAATATTTATGTACCTCACAGCACTGCGAGGTGTAGGTATAATACCTCGCAGTGCTGTGGGGTATTATGCTGTGCTGTGAGTGTCACTGCTGGTTAAATTTTTTTTAGAAATAGTGAAACCGAGAAAAAAACGTTTCTCGTCAAAGTAATTGCGTAGCGGATTGAAAGCATGTGATATAGCCACGGAACAGTATACGTACACAAATAGCAAGTGCTCAACAGTCCACTCGTTGAACTTACCTAACGACGACTGAGTCCGGCTGACGAGCCAGGCGATCCACCTCTTCCAGAGACACCTGTACGTTGAGAAAAGCAGAGAGCAAAGCACGAAAAGAACATTCCGTATGATAAACGTACGACCATCGTTCAACATGATATGAGCTGTCACGGCCTGTCTTCTGCTGGTGCGACTACAACTCTGATAATCACCATAATATGTGTGCATATGTGAAATAACGGTCAAGAATTATGTCTTCATTGACAACAATTTTACAACACGTGCTCCATTTTTTACCACTATACATTTTTTCCACCACAGTCTATAATGAAAAGCTACGAGTACGGGACTCATAGCGCACTTGCACCGTAACACGCCGTAAATGATCCTAATCGAGTAAGTTAAGGTAACCATAAACTCAAAAGAAACAACAACAAGCTAGTATAGTTGTTTTAAACTGCGCTATTGTGATTACTGAAAAAAATCGCCGGGTGAGTGTAACTGGCTCAACAACGGGATTCACAATTAAGCAAAAAACAAAACAGCACATTTCGTGAAATAATTAAAATGTTTGCCGAGGCACTTCAAATAAAAAAATATTAGTAACTACAATGATATCAGTAATTTATTCATGATAATAATACTCGTTACATTTAATATCTCAATAACTGCGCTGTTATGGCTATTAATGCAATTTTCCACTTAATTGTCCATTTCACCTCACGAGCAATCTATGTACATGTTGTCGCTATGCCATTTGCAGGAATAACATTTATTTTTGACTTTAGTATCATCTCTTTGATCTATAGGATCATCCCATAATTTACGTCTGCAACGCGAGGGAGCTGTACCTGATCGATCTTGTTGTACACGTAGAGACAAGGAAGATACACGCGGTTGCCCTGGATCACATCAATGAGATCGTCGGCCGTTGCGTCTTCTCGGAAGAGAACCTGAAATGTGGGATTACAAACGTTGGCAATTTATCGAATTATTTATTAAGTCCAACCTCAACAAAATGCAATACATTACCACAGCCTAATTGATGCCTAATAGCGCACTTACATTAACCATTATATATAACCAATGCATACATGTATATATTCCTTTGCACAGCCATCCAGTACCGTTTTCCCCTCTTAAACCTTGTTTGTCAAACGCTTGTTAACACTTCATATACACGTCCTGCAACTGAGAATTCTACCAACAACTGCAGCAGCTACACTATGTCTGCAGCAACGTTCCCCAAAAGCCTGACTCTGTGATTAGGATATAAACTGGTGTAGTGAAGAGCCTTACCTCGGCGTTGAAAATCTTGTACTCATGAAGCACGAGCTGCACGAGCTTATCGTCACATTTAGTCAGCGTACAGGTTGAATTGATTGACAAGCCGCCACCCTTTTTTTCCTATACAAAACATGGAGCAGAATACAATGTCAGATAGGAGTAATAAAAAATAGCAGCTGTAAAAGTCCTAAATGGAAAATAGGAGCCGCTTGCCGAAAGAGGCGTTTGTTAGCAGACAATATAAACTATGAAATATTTTTAAAGGGTCTGATATATATATATATATATATATATATACAGGGTCTCCCAGAACGATTTCAATCTCAATCGCGACATGCCTCCGAAAAATGTGAATTAATCCGCAATCACGACTCACGCTGCCATAGATTTGATACCAAAATAATCTATTTGCCTGAATGTGTTTGCTAAAAGCGCTGTGAATGGTCGCAGGGTTATGCTGTTATGGTATTGGGCGTAAAAGCTAATAAAAAACCTAATTTGTTGCAAATTCTCTTCTAAACGACCATGTCGCATGTCCTGGCCGGCGTTATATCTTCTTCAAAGAAGCAGAAGTTTCACGAACACGACGTGTGCTTAGCTTCTCTATAAGAGGACTGGCTGTCACGCACATTTTATGCTCTCATGCCGGGCAATAACACACGTATCACGGATAATAATATCGAATAAGAAATATCACTCCCACAAGACCACGTTCCATCGAACAAAATAATTGCTTCAACGAGCTCTACAATTTCTCCTTAGATCGCTCTCGAAACCTTTCTGAGAGACCCTGAGAGCATACTTCTCCGAATGCAATAACTGTATATATAAATAATGCAATACCTGTGTTTACGCATATGCAAGTAATTCGCCTAACTATGATTCTGTAAATACTCAAACGTTAAGAATTTGTAAAGGAACTCAACAAACGCTCGAATGAATCATTTATCACAAAAAGAAACACGTTGGATTTTAAATTTACCTTGAAGTAAATGTTTGGTTTCCGCTTGTTGAGGCGAATGCCGACCGATTCGAGTTCGGCTTCAAGAAGTTGTCGATGAACTTCGGCCTTTGTGGCGTCTAACATGATAATTACGAGATCGGCCGTCCTGGCTACCGCAATTACCTTGGTAGATTAAGGCAAGCAAATTGTCAGATTAAATTTACAAGCTTCTGAATATTAACTAGACGACACCCAACAATACTAGCAAACGTACTAGTTACGTTACGATTAATCATGGCAGCAACAGAAAAGGAAATGCTGTATCCGTAGTGCGTGTAACGCAATCAAGACCTGCAGTTGTATAGAACTTGGGATCGACGCGTTCCTACTTCAGAATTTCGGCCTTCAGATAAAACACAAATAAAATGTAATAGTAATAACCATTGCCATCATCATCATGGTAATAAACGATATTGCCAATAATTCGAACTGTCAAGCGTACACTGTAGCCACTGTTGTAGCAATGCAATAGAGCAAATATGGCAACGAAAGTACAGCGCTAGCACACCAACAAGAGCCGTTTCAACAGAAGCTTCGGGGTTTGTTGCCTCATGTTAGAATTAGGACTTACCTGACGACCTCTGCCTTTGCCTTGACTGGCGCCTTCGATGATACCCGGGAGATCGAGTAGTTGGATTTCTGCGTCGTTATACTGCAAATATAAAAAAAATAAGACGCCAACAAACATTTTAGGTCATTACACTATGGCTTACGATATATATATATATATATATGTTTTTTGTTTTGTTTTGTTTTTTTCAAACTTTCAGTATGAATTCCCTAAAATTGCACTTAAAAATAAACGCAAGCATTTAGCGAAGTATACGAAAGCAAACCAGTTTGAGTGATAGCGACGGTGGAACGCGGACGTTATGCGCGCGTGTATATCGGACCAACCTTAATAACTCCAGGAATGCAGGTTAGAGTGGTGAATTCGTAGCTAGCGCATTCACTCTTCGTCTCCGTAATAGTCGTGAGTAGCGTCGATTTACCTGAATCAATGGCAGCGTTATTTAGTTAGCGTTCCGTTTTATAGGCCACGATGAAGTTATGAGTGGGCATTTGCATCAAATCGATTGCTTCAGCACTCGTGCGAAAAGTCGTTCGAATAAAAATGTTGAATGCATAATGAATGTATTTAAAGAAAGTTTTATTATGTAACAGACAGAGGACAAGGGACGTATGCCGTAATGGCCGTTCACAATGGACCTCGCTAACCGACGTCACCCTCTGATCTTTGGTTAACAAAACTCCTGACGCTAAATAAATGGCATGACAGACAAATTTTAAGTAGTTCCATCGTGCCATTCTATGAACACAAGAACGACGTGTGGTGTTCCCCCTCCGATTCTACTTACGCTGTAAACCTCCTCTAAAATAACGCAACACGGCGGACAGGGTCGTTCCAAAGGCAGTACGACAGATAAGTCTACACACTATACGACTATGCAAATTAGCAAAAGACACTGACCAGATACCCAGTCATTACCATACGCATCACCCCCAGAGTCCAATTTGATTCAGTGAGGCTCGCAAATCTTTACTGGTCCCACAAGATACAGACATTTTCTGCGTAGATATAGAAATTTTCAATGAAAACTTGCGACCACACACGCATGCGTATAATCTAATAGATATAACACAAATCAACTAGCGTAACAAAACAAAGTTTTCAAGTAACACGTAGTGAGAAAATAATCCTACAGACGGTTTCTGCAGATTTTGACAAAACGTCAATAGGGTTTGTCAAAAAGTCTAACGCTTCGAGTAGTTCTTAAACTTACCGACGGATGGAAATCCAATGAGAGCCACTCGGGCATCGCCACTTTTCATCACATCGAAGCCCTCGCCTTTCTCGCCCTTCGTCTTATTGCCTTCAATCAGCTGTGAGCGATACTTGGCTAGTTTCGCCTTGAGCAGGCCCAAATGATACTCGGTCGCTGAAATTGATTTTATGGCAGTTATGGCACGCGTTAGAACCTACAGCCACCGACATTGTTAAAGATAAACTCCAGCGCCCCCTTATAGTAGAACTACCCTTGCATATCTTCTGCTAAAATTATATTATATAGTAAAACTATTATTATTTATATTATTAATTATAGTAGAACTACCCTTGCATTTCTGCTGCTAAACTTATATTTGTCTGTAGGCTACCATGTATTGGCAAATGTATTCATATAACTAACTATCTGTACGCTTGTCAATCAACAAAAGCAACAACAACAAGTTCGCCCTTCAACGATGAAATAAATTAATTGAATCCCAAAATCGATCGTTCATAAAATTGATACGTCTGTGTGTCTATGAAATCTCGATAGATTCTAGCTGGAAGAACCGGGAAGACATGCTGTGCTATGGCGTAGAAACACGGGCCAGAAACGAGTTGCGATTCCGAGGGCGGTACTTTACACAGAAATGGATCGCCCCAGACAACAATGGATTCTGTTATTTCTCAGAAGTGGTTGTCACCCGTCCTGCGATTGAGAAATTCCCTATTTGAGTGCTGTTTGCCGCGTTACTGCCTACAACCGAATCTTGCTTCGGGAGCTCAGAGATGAGAAGACTTAAAGAAGCATATAGACAAAGATCCAACCCACGATTTTCCAACCTGCAAGGTTGGAAAATCGTAAGATAGCGTCGCCTATCTGCATGCAGATTGAAAAAAGTTCCTCGCAACACGGTAAGTAAAACCTAACACTACTTGGATACAATCTTGTTTTTGGGAACAACCCAATCACGTTTATATAGCATATAAGAGAAAGAGGGAAAGAGAGAGGCTATGGCCCCGTAAGGAAAGTTTCGGAGTTTATTTGATTTTTTGAAGAAAATGTTTGCTAGCAAGAAAAGGGGAAATTGCAAAACACAATGCTAAAAATGAGCTCATAAAGTAAGTAATGAAGTTATAGTGTGACAACAGCCTGCTTAACTAATACATCTGGAATCCATATTTTGGCTAAATTATATCCCTGTTCGGGCCTTGACAGGGCTTTACCAGAATACTATCAGGCACTCAAGATAACCTTTTCGTACTATTTGATTTGAGACTCACAGTACATTAGAGTTCGGACTTGCCACTACACAACGTGGAATGCTACTTCAATAATCATGATTCATGCTTCAACGGTATTGCTTTGGGTTTTTAATTACGTGTTTTAACCCAAATCAATAAAGGTCGATTGATGCAAACCTAAAATGCGTATATATTATTAAAAATAAAATATATGCAAAGGTTATATAAAATACGTATATACTTTTGAACCAAATTTTGTATATATTCGTGATTATATATATATATATATATATATATATATGGGGCCTGCCAGCTGATTTGTCGCCGCTACCCTGTTGATGAGTTTCGTTTTATCGATCTTTGTTGTCCATCCGTACTGTTGCGGTGCGTATTCCGTACCTTTGTTCTTCTGAGTACGCGCGACCTCGCGTTCGATTTCGGCAATCTTTTCGAGGATGCCCATGATGGTGCAGTAATGATCCGGGTCCGGCAAGCAGGTCTCAACGAAGTCAAATAGAGAGAAAAACACACACGCGGAGAGAGATAAAGAGTATACCGAGAGAGAGAGAGAGAGGAACTCGGGATAAGTCGGAAGTTGGTTGATTACATATACAGATCGATATATCGAGACGGATCTAGTGTCAGATCCAAACTCCGATCTGCGTTTGCGGCATCACACCCCTTGTTCTTGGTTTACACGTCCATCCAGGGACACCGTCACCATCACCACTACAGGATATCACGAGAACGATCGGCGTTCGGCGTCGATCTGTGTTTCGTGATCTGCTCGGACGAAGTCTGTTCGGACGCACCGCCGAAGCAACCGTACCGGCGAAGGCAAAGCGAAGTAACCGGGCGCCAGGCAAAGCGAAAGTCGCCACAATTCGCGAAGATCGTCGCTCATTCAGCCAGTCGCTCTACGAGAGACCACCACATGCACCAACCACCAGGAGACAGACATAAACACGTTGATGTTACTGTTGTTGTTGTTCTAGTTGTTTTGTTGTTGTTGTTCTAGTTATTATATTGTTGTTCACGTCGCGAAGCTGTGGTGGTCTATGTTTGCAGTAAATACACACAGTAGTAACAACAACAGCAACGACGATGACGACAACGACAACAACAACAAAGGACTACTAAAACATCTGAGATAATCGCCGCTCCCGCTGCTGCTTAGCACAACATGGTTAAACAAACAGTGTCGTCAACCTACCTCGATACTGACATGCTGTTGTTGTTGGTTATTGTGGTGTTCATTGCCGTGCCTTATGCAGGAAATGACAAATAAACGATTTAAACAGACAGACGGCTAAACACGGAGACCAGATGTATGTATGTCTACTTGATCGTGACTCGTGCCAGCCAGCGATGCTCAAACAGCGATTTCGAACGTTCCGACTTTTTGGCGCCACTGGCGACTAGATGAAGCTCGGCAACCGACCGAGTGAACCGGCTCGAAGCTCGAAGGCGCGGGCATCTTACAAAATAAAATACATTTTTTCGTAGAAGCTAGACGTCGACGAGTAAGCAGGCGGTTTTTAAAAATAGCAAAATTGTTAATGACTTATATATATATATATATATATATATATATATATATATATATATATATATATATATATATATATATATATATATATGTATATTTTTTCTTATATATTCATGTATATTATCTTATACGTCAGTGCCTATGCATCGCTATGTGTACGCTTTTCGTTGATTCGTAATGCCGTATGCGAGTTCTGTGCAAACAAATTCTAAGGTTCAAGAAGGCTTTGCTTACTGGATGAATGCGTTCGTTTGTAGTCACGGTGTTGTGCATGCTGATGTAAGCACGCACAACACCACTAAATATATTAATTTTATTTGGGAGGTTTCAGAAATGCTTAAAACATATGCGTCGCCAGCAGCTAGCAGTGACTGGTGTGGGATTCGCAAACCCACTAAACTCGTAATCCTCGCCATCGTATTACCTTGAAACCTCAATAGAGGAGTCCCTGTTACCTCATCGAATCGCCCTCGTGAGCGCCAATCCCAATGCCTGAAGTCTCCGGTCCTGCACTCAGAGCGTCGAGATCTCGCTAAGAACCTATTTCGTCGTATCTTCTCCTTGAGAATGCTTAATTCCATTATGAAGACTAGTATCATATTTCGCTATGGAAGTTCTCCTCCGAGTTTATATTTAAATTGTTACGCTCTATGTGCTCTGACGCTTCGGACCAACTCATCAAGAAACCCTTTAAACTCCCTTGCGCCCTATTGGGCAACAAGTAGCAGCGGTAGATCACTACCCTCCCGAGCTCCATCCTTGTAGAAGCCACTTTCAATTACCTTTTCTGCCTATCGGTAGCGTCCGAACTAAGGTCGTGCATCAAAAAGCCGTCGCCGCAATTACTACCCAATCATTCCTGCCTCCGGCGCGAACCACGTTGGACTCCGACAGCAGACATGGGTCGATGTCTGCTATCGGGGCGGTTTCTTTTGATCTCTTTTGCCTGGCTGCTCCTTTTCCCTTGGTTTCTGCTTCCCATCTGCGCTGGTCTTGATCGCTCCCTTTAGTAGTGGTCTGCTAGACGCATCTGTAGCATGCCCCCTATGGACGAAGGCCCGCCTGTAACCCGCGAGTGCTGCACTCGCCTTCGGCACCCAGAGCGTACCGGAGGATACGTAACTCTATCCGTTCTATGCCGTCTGCATTGCAGCATCATGCGAGCGGTACTGGGCGGTTCCTGACCGCCTTTGTCGTAGGTCCCCACAATCGAGGTGGCCTCTGGGCGCTGCGTTTCTATCCGGCAATTTGCGACTCCGTGACCAGTTCTATGGCACTTGAAGCATGTGAATATCAGTATCCATTCAACCGGTCGGCAAAGTCTGCCGCCAAGTTGGCTGGTCGATTTTGCTGGCCGACGAGCACTACATAAAAGTGGGATGAGCTGTCTCGCTAGAGCTCGTTTGGTGTTAAATAAGAGTACGGTTTCGGTTGAGCGCTCGCTACGGAAGCCACGCTGTTGAATTTTTGGAATTGCGCGAACTTGGTCAGGAATCCAGCGGGCCCACGATGATGATTCGGTAGGTTTAATTTTCCCCTTAGAGATAACCAAAAGAATCGCGTTACTTGTCAGTTTGGTATGGAGCCAGTGATTTAATAGAGGTGCTCAGCACGAGACCACGACCAGGGTGCAATTTAGGTATTTGTTGGAACCTTCATCTGGAGAGGCTGCTTTTCTCATCTGTAAGCTGTATGACCTCTCGTACGCTGAATTTTTATAGCATACGCCTAAGTAAATCACACTGCATTATGATATTCTTATCGTACGCCATTTATATAGAGGGCGCCGCATAAGGTATCGTATTTAAGGACATAAATTGGTCAACCAAGGCCATTGTATTCAATAGGCAAATTGCCGGCCTAGGAAGTCGTAGTCGTAAATATAGGTTTTGCTCTGCATGGGCAACAAGACCATGTTGTAATTGCTAGAGATTTTTTGTTGCAGAGCATATGTTCTTCTGCAGATTATTCTGAATACTGTGAGTAGTTGGTTTGCTGCAAGTTCCACATCCGCCAGATCTAATGCGATTTGCCCAACCAGAGCCGCTGTTTCTAAGGATGGGATGCTCGGATGGTCAAGAAAATAATTTCAATACGTTTGTTATCATTCTATATAGATAATGCTACCTGCCGAAAAGACTTCGTGGCAACGATTTGTGAGTCGTTCCACGTCCAAATGTAATGACGGGGGAAGATTTTTTGAAGGCTTTTATTGACTAATTTTCTTGTAAGAAACAAACCATGTTTTTAGTAGCGCTTGTGGCAAGCACATCAATTAAGGTCTCCAGCATGCCCCCCCCCTGGAATGTTTAGACCTACCCGCGTTGAGTACCTAGAACCAGACCCGCGTCCGCAGGACGTTTCGAAGGGCCGATGTTCTGTCCGTTAATCTATGGTGGTTAAATTTGCTGAGTACGATGAAAAGAGTGGAAGAGGAAGTTCATGACACCGTTTGAAGATCTCTTGTGAGCTTTTTTTTTTACAAGAACGTGCGTCGCTTTTCCTTTGTTTAAACAAACGTGAAGTGCTACCAGTCAACTTTGCGGACCGCTTGCTCTGGCTGTATGATTGTTCCGTTGTCTGCACTCGCAAATTATGTCTATTTGTTCTGTCTTGATGTGCACGCCTAAAAGAATCATCTTCCTCGCGGCCTTGAAGACTATTTTGCTCACTGCCCCTCCCCTATAACTCTAACTTACGCTCTCAACCATCGGGCGTTAACAGTAATAATAATCATAATTAAGCCTTCCTCATATACATAAACGTACCCTTGATATTTCCGTTATTTTCGTTATTCAACGCGATCACACATGCTGTCAGTTCCACGCAGCGGCTCAGTTCTAGATAGGGGCAAAGATACGACCGTGAGGTCAAAACAACTCGTATAGTCACTGCAAGAATAATGAACTAACTAACAAGCTGGCTGACTGATTGATTATTATTCATCATCAGCTACCACGCGACACGAGGCGCTTACATTTCTCTTCGAGGTGCTCGGGCTTCAGCACCCAACGGCATCAGCATGGTGCGAGAACCTCGTCTCATCGTCAATCATAATTGTCTCATTCAACGGCTGTCAGTTTCGGCCTGGTCAGCTTTCGCTTCCTGGCTTTCCGGACGCAACTTTCTCCTGCCTTTTCCTGCACTGTGTCAGACACAAACACACACCCTCACGATACCCTACACCCCGAAGACCCTCACCTCTGTGCTCACCCACTTACTGGCATCATCACATGTGACGAAATATCTCCTCCACATAAGACAGACGCGTTGCCGACTGCCCTTTTGCCGTCTTCACTTTGGCGAATACGATACGAACGATAACAACTAGCTGATATCATCTCTCTGTCCTTTAAGCTAGTTTAACGAGAACTACACTTACTAGGATAATTTCCTTTAAACGTTTATATGTGGTTATGCCTGTAGAAAGCGTCGGCACCAAATGCGCTCTGTTCGCTTTTCTACGTGACCTCGGTTTCACGGGTTCTCGGGTTACTTTTTCTTTTGTGTTAAATCATCGTTAAATATTACAGTAATTTCGGGAAAATCGCGCTCCCCTGTAATGGATGCCACAACTCTCACAGTGATGCTAGATGAAGCTTAGATTGCATGGCGTGTTTTCACGATACGCACTGCTTTGTCTCTCTATGCGCGGAAAGAGAGGGAAAGAGGCTACACCAACAGCCAGATTGCCAGAGATTTTGGCCGGATTCCGTCTAGGCATCCTTCTTTGGGTTTTGGATGGTGATCACTCCTGCTATGTAGGAATAATCATCGTATCATTCTGTATTACGTTATTACTCTTGTATTATTCTTCAAACTACCATTTGTTTTTGTAGTACAGATGGATAATACTGAAGACTAGCAGTCGCTCTCAGGCGGTTCCGTTGGACGGCGGCTTCACGCCCCACCACGCCACAAGCTGGCAACTATGCAGCTAAGACCGGTAACTAATAAGCGCCAATCGCGGACCAATGTGTGACTCTCCCCGGCACAGTTGTCGAGGCCATTTCTTTAAAGTTTGCCAGAGGGTTCTAAACATAATCTAGCCTAACTGTTGTTAAGGTTTTGGCTGCTAGGACATATTCCACAATTTCTACAAAATTATTTAATAATCGTATACCGGTTGATTGAACGCCGACGTCCCCGGTTAGCGCCCTGACCCCGGGCCAATATGCATCCGTTGTGCCCCCGCGGACCCAGTAACAGTACTGACCTAGGAAGGGTCGATATACCGGTTGATTTAGAGCAATTGTGTTGATTGTGTAGGTGGCGTCACTTAGGAGAAGGCCGCTCTCCTATAAGCATGAGGACATTATGCGCCGGAAATAGGCAGATATGCCTCGTCTCTCCAGTGTGTCTAGTATGACCCCAGTTAAAAGTGTGTAAAACATTTAGTACGTCAAGTAGTATGAGTAATATGAAGGAGCAGGTCTTAAGAGACGCCCTCAGCTCCACGGCTTTTCGGCGATGTACTTGGTCGGTAGACCCCAGGGTAGACCGGCCTACCCGGAAACCTTACTGACTGTCCGAGAGAGCATGCGTGTCACAGTGTAGCCCTTATTGACGATATATGACGAATTTTCAGCTCCGGCTCGAAGATCAGTAGGAAGAAATAAGCACTTTCCAGACGGATAGCATTGCTGAATATTAAAAGTGGTGGGGAGCGAGATGAGTGGGAGAAATTGTATAGGCTGATAGAAAATGCGGAAATATATATAACGGTAGCAGCAAAGACACATTTGTGTGGAGTGTAGGTTCTACCGAGATTGCGTAGATACAACCCCTATGGGATGAATAGAAATAGGGGGATTCGGAAAATAGGTTTAGGAGAAGAGCATTTTTGTTAAAGAATACATTATATGTAGGCACGTTAGCAAACTGAAAATAAAAGACTTGGTCGTTGTTTATATTAAAACAATTAGCAGGGTAATTAGAACTTTGGGGGTCTGCAGAGCGCCAATTAATACACCGGAGAGAGGTAAAGCATTAAACAGTGGATTAACATGGGCAGTCGCAAATAGTGATGAAGTGAAAACTATGTGTCTTAAATATATGAACGCTCACATTTATCAGTTAGACGGGAAAGAGGATACATTAAAATGGGTTTTAATAGCAGAGGTAGATGTACTAACTTTCGATAAAATACTAGTTGGAAAATATACGTATAATCAAGGAATAGAAACTCGTGTGCGGATTATATTATAGTTGATGAAAAAAATACGGAGATGGGTTGATAAGATGGTTATAGAGCAAGGAAAGGATTATTGACATTGGTTATAATGAGGTGAAAGTTACTAAAGGAAACATAAGTTGAAAGTAGACACGAAGTAGATAAACAAGCACATGTGGGCTTATAAAATAAATAAAATTAGACAGCTCTTAAAGGATTCCACGGAGGTGGGTCTAGATGAAATGCCTTAAATAATACGGGATGATTCACGATGAATGTTATAAAGTAGTCAATGGTGTAAGGAGCAGGGAGATAAAAATGGAGCAAGAAGCGTAGGAAGGTGGCGAATAGGGGCCCGGGTAAGGGGGATGAACACTGGCTAAAATAATTGGCATGCACACAAAACAAAGGTCCAGATTCACTACAAGAAGGAATAAAAAAGCAGGACAAACAGGAATTTAAAAATACATTGGGGGCTCCAAGGGAACAACGGTCAAAACGACTCTGGGCATGTGTAGTTAATGAGGGAGAAAGCATAGCTAACCTTGAGCATGAAAAGTGTACGCAAAAGAAGAAAATAATGCGGCTGTAGAAGCGCTCAGTTTTAAAGTGATGGAATAGTAATGGGAAATCGAGAAGGAACGAATAGGAAAATGGTCGATAATTATTACACCAATTGCGTATTAAATTTGCATTCAAATATTTAAGAGCCGAGTACAGAATAAGTAAGAATTGAATGGTAAAACCGGGGAATGACATTGCGGGCTTAGTTAGGAAAGATGTTAGACGACCATATTTTTATGTGATCCGAATAGCTGAAATATCTGCAATGCGAGGACATCGTTGTGCCGTTTTCTAATTTTAAAAAGCGTACGATAAGGTTACTTGTATACGTTTAGGCGAAAGACGGTAGGACCGTCGAGTGAATATATGCTTGCTAAAGGAGTAGGACAGGGTGATGACATATATTATATTTTGAATTATATATATATATATATATATATATATATAGAGAGAGGGGGGGCGAATCGCGAGGTTAATGACACAGAGTTGGGGTGGCAAGTTTCGAGAGACGAATTTTCGAAAAGTCGCTCTAAGCGCAGAGTCCTAAAGAAGGCACTGCAACAAGCGGATGAGGAGACTGCGACGACGAAACGAGGAGTTTTGTGCTCCTCCTTCCCCTGAATGTCAGAAAGGCCTTCAGCACAAAGAACTGATGCAGTTGTGGAGGCAATGAAGAGGAAGGAAAGCTCCGCTTACCTTCGTTAGATGATTTCATCCTACCTGGGTGATCGAGATCTGGTTGCGAGGGACAACAGTTCGAGGTTACAGCTGGTGTCCCACATTTGTTTTTTGAGGTTTGATTTTGGCGCTTGTGCTCTGGAATCTGGCGATTTTGCACTCATGGTTACGGCTAGGGCCAAGTCTAATTTAGGTAGTGGTTACTGCATTATTTTACGTTTCATATACAATACCAAATTGTCGGCATAGATTTACGCCTGTACCATATCTCTAGGGTCATTGATTACAAGGGGAAGACAAAGGCGATGTACCTAACAGGCCAAAAGAGGACAAGAGAGAGGACTCGTAATGACCCGGGCCACCCGATAGAAATCAGAAAGGACGCGAAGTATCTTGGGTTATGCTCGCTACAAGAGTTACGGAATGGGCGCATGTGAAGTATGTGGACGATAAAGTCAAAAGGGTCTCCCTGAACCTAACGCGTATTCTACCAAAGGTCAATGGAGTGTCGGAAGCCAAAAAGAGATTATTAGCGACAGTGACCGAATCAACGACCTTGTGCGCGGCCCCGATCTAGGCGGACATGGCGCGGCGGGCGGCAAAAATAGAGGAGCACTAAGGTCAGCTTAATGAACGCTGGCGATAAGGGTAAGCTGCGCATACAGAACGGTTTCGACCAAAACCCTCTTGATTTTAACCAAAATGCTAGAATGGTACCTGTCGTGGGGAAGAGAAGCAAGCGTTTCCTAGAGGAAAAGTTGGACCTTTTTTTTGTTATGAAAGGTTTCGAGGGTGCATGATGCACATGCGTCACTAGCAGCCTGCGTGACTAGTTCGAGACCCACAAACCCACAAAACCCTTTTTACCCCTCTCCCCCAGGCTTGGTATTACTTTTACATTGCTTCGAAATCGTGGGAGAGGCATCTCTGCCGTTCTCCTTTACGTAGCTCAATCACCGTCTATCATCTCGCATGTTCACCCGCGGTTGGATAGGAGGATTCTGCCATTTTGTAAATCGTCCTGTAAGACTGCGTCGAGACCCTGAGGGCCCGACTGCTCACCCCGATGCCTTCCTCGGCTTCTCGTACCGACCACTCCCCCGAAAGACTTGCTCAAGCCTCTCCCGCCTGGCCGTTTCCTTGGCTGTCTTGAGAGTCAAACCAGCGTCGAACAAGTTATTTGTCTCTCTATGTCTCGGCCGCTTACAGCGGTTGGTCCTGCATCTCTCACTTTCCTGAGACCACTACACCGCAGAACAATATGCTCCACGTTTTCCGCCTCTCCAGAGTCAAACAGTACGCAGGTGTCGCTAGTGACGTTTTTAATAATTTGGTGTATAGATCTGAAATTAACCGTGTCCGGTCAGAGCCTGAGTCATCCAGTAGGAAAGTTCCCCGTGTCAGAGGTCGTATTACATCCTAAAGTCCGGTATCAGGCTTTAGGTTTAGCTCCCTGTGGTCACGCCGGGTTTTGGAGTTTATTGTTTATTAACCAATGTTTGGTTAATCCACATATGTGCTATAACTCTTCTACACCACTGTTATCAGCGACATTGCTTTTGTACACTGCTGGTGATGGTACAGCTCACACAATTTTCCGCATAGCTTGTAATCACACTCGGTCGATATTTCACGCAACCCATTTTTTAAACATATCTTCATATAAAATCCATGTATTACGAACGTAGTAACAAAGAACCTGTTTTCGCAACATGAATTCAGTCGTTTGTGGTCACCGCTCTAGTCTCATAAAAACAAGATGATTCTTCAAGGCCTCCGTTCTCGGCAAAGCATAAGACGCTCTGAGATCCTGCGCAAAGAGTAGTGTCGAGGCCAACAGAACGTGCGGTATGATCTCCCAAACTAGGACTGCGTGCCTCTTGATTCGTTTACCGAAGCTAGGAGCCTTCTTTTCTTAAGCCAGCCCGCCGACCTTAACCATGATCCGCGCCAGGTTCAGAGAGAGCCTTTTGGACTCTTTGGCTACGTACGGTTTCCTCTCCCGCTCGTTACAGAACCTTCTTTAGAGTCTCTAGTGTGAATCGGTCTTTCAGGAAACCGTACTGGGCATCTGATAGGTGTTTCTTTTCCATGATATCTTTGTTTAATCAATTGACAATAAAGTTCTTCAAGATCTTACCCATAGCGTCAATGAAGCATTTGGGCCGGTAAGCTGAGAATCCAGTCTTCCCCCCGGGTTTGAGGTCAGAACACGGCTAGCCCAGCTTCACAGCCTCGGGAATCTTCCCTCTCTCAGAAGCTTGTTAGCGAGGTCTTGGAAAACTTTAGGCCACCTTTGATCGGTAGCCTCGCTACCTTCGGGATAACTCCGTCTAGGCCAGGCACTTTGCCGGTTCCCAGGCTTGTTCGATCTCCGTTCGATACCTACGGTATGGAGAGTTGGGCCTGACCGTGGCCAGAAGTGCTATCATTGCGACATGGCAGAACGAATGAGGGGAACTAAAACTCGGAGTTACCAAGGGAAGCTAGACCAGTTTCGAAGCTACATGATGAGAATTAAAAACAAACAGTAACATTTGTTTGACGTGCGGTTCTGGCTAGCCGGACGACGTAGAGCACACCGTTCTGCGGTGTGAGGCTTTCAGGGCTACACAGGACGCAGATTGCTCGCCGAGAGCTCGTCGACGTGCAACCAGGCGTGCTCTGAGAGATTAGAAGTAACGGTTTGTCGGGTATATGGCAAGAGAGAGGAATTGGTATATAATCTAGTTAGTGAGTGTAAGCGATTAGGAAGAGACTAATGCGTTTTTATTTACAATATCTTGTGTGTATCAACGTTATGGTCGCATAGTTCTTGGTATAAAAGTATACTATGTGTACACACACGTATGAAGCGAATAAAAAATCAATCAATCTTAAAAATAGAAGAGTCCGCGAGGAGCTAGACGAGCCAGTTCCTGCATGATGTATGTGGGCCCATAACGCTCTCCAGGAATACTTATGGTATCCTATCGAGCTTCTCCAATTCTTGGCGAGATAATCGAGATTAGAATAGCGGGAAGGCGTACTCTAGGGCCGCTATGGGTGCGAGTCTAAGGTCAAAGAGCAGGAGAGCAATCTTAAGCGAGAGCATCTGCTGCGTCTGTATACCATCTGCTGTGTCGGTATTCCATCTTAACAAAAAGAGCGTTTTTTACGCGGCCACGTATGTGCTCCGTAAAATATTTGTCGTTAAACGAAAATATGATATTTAGTTACCTAAAGGTTTTGACGTAGTTGAGGTCGGTTCTCATGCACTGAAGGCATCATTCTTTGCAAAGTCACCTCTCGTTTAGACATTTAATCGCTTCAGTCTTGGGCAAGTTTATCTCTAAGGTGTCATACAAGCCTAATTTTGCCAGTGATTGCTGCACCTTGAGTCTTGACGTTCCATATGCAGTACCGCATCGTCGGCATACATTTACGTATGTACCACACCTCTAGGGTACTCTACCACGTGGGAAAAATCGGCCAAGGGTACGGAGAATAATACTGGTTGACATGCTGTACGACTTCAGTCGTCTGCTATAAGAGTTCTAGCTCTGCAAAGCCGTCGTGATCGCAGATTGGGTCGAGGTACTATTGAGATATATATGTCTGTCGATTTTTCTAAAAACCGATTTTTCTAAATCAGCCTAGATGTTGTTGTATGTGAACAATCGAGGTGCAACACCTTTGAAAGCGCCACGAGATCGATGCTGCAAAACCCTGAATGGTTGAGATTGAATGATTGATGACCCGTCGGGGCCGCTTTTTGCGCGTCGACGTCTCTATCGTGCAGACAGAAACCGAAACCTCACACTCAAGACTGGTCTCCAAGCCGGCGGTACCCAAGTCTCCATTAAGGGACACGCTAAGAACAAGCACACAATCGGCAATGGTGGATACACTCGATTCCTGCGGCCGACAGTAACGGGCTCTGCTCTTTGTCTTTCTTTTCTTTTTTCTTTTCATCTTTGTTTTCTTCATCATCATCAACAGCATCGTCGTCGTCGTCATTCTATTTGTTCTTCGTTCTTATTTGTTCTTCGTTCTTATTTGTTCTTCGTCGCCTTCTAGCTGACTAGACCGGGCCAGACTCGCGCTGCTCTCTGCTAGCTGTCGGCGAGCGTCGACGAGGAAACGGAAAATGTTTGTTTGCAACAGCATTGCCCCAGCTACCTCTAGCATTGCTGACCAGATACTGCATCACCGCCACCAGTTTCGGGTCTGAGCAGCAGCAGCTGCGGCAGCCGCCCTCCCAGCTGCTACTCATGCTGTGTGTGCGTTGCAACCGACCGGGTCACGCTTTCTCTCTGTCTCGATGCTATAGTAGAGTATGTCGTGTCCTAGTACCAGCGAACCGTCACTAGTAAAAGCTATTGTTGTTATTGTTGTTGTAGTAGTAGTAGTGTCGAGCCCGGTGGCGTAGTGGCGAAAGTCTGCGCCTCGCAACCGGAGGAGACACATAGGTGCGCGGGTTCGAGCCCCACCGTTGCACATTTGTATGTATGGGGGTCCGTCTATGAAGCAATGCGAAAAACAGTTCCGTGGACGTTAAATCTTGGCTGAGAGTCAGCCCGAAATTTTTACTTTAGTAGCAGTAGTTGTAGTAATAGTAGAAGAAGTACGAATATTAGGCTAGCCTAATCTAGTCTGGTTTCGAGTGTGGCGACTTCTTAGCGGCTCGCTCTTCTGTTGGTCTTCTGTGGGTTGCGAAGCGCGGAACAGCTCACGTTGCGTGCCTGTCGTCCTCGACGTTGCTGCTGCTGCTGCTCTTGTAGTTGTCGTTGTTGTTGTTGTTGCTACTGTTGTTGTAGTTGTCGTTGTTGTTGTTGCTGCTGTTGTTGCTGCCGTTGTTGTTAGTCTCGCTTGTTGGCTTGAAGGGCCACGCTGGCTGGCTGTGACTGACTGACTGACTGCCTAGTGTCGAGTCAAAGACAACAATGGTACTGTTGTTGTTGTTGTTGTTGTTGTTGTTGTTTTTGTTGTTGCTGATGTTGCTGCTGCTGTCGTAGCTGCTGGCACTGCCACCATCACGAGGGATGAGACTCTGTTCGGTAGTACTGCATTGCATGCTACTTACTATGACGGCAACAGCAGCAACAAGTACAACAACAATAACAGCAACAGTACCAACAACAGTTACAAGAACAATAACAGCAGCAACAGCAACAACGACAACAAATACTACCACTAAGATTGAGCGGTCAGACAAAAGCAATACGGACAAGACGTTGACAAGACTGAACGAGGAGAGCATAGCAGAGGGAGAGAGCGAGCGAAGAACGCGGGACCGAGAGAGAGAGAGAGAGGAATAGAGACACCTAGATTGCGGGAATCTCCAGCGAGACAAAAGGCAATGCTTGGGCGGAGAGAAGAAACAAAGCAGTTGTGATGGGGCTACCTTGTGCTAGAACCTACCGGCTGTTGCGAGGTTGAACTAGAGAGAGAAAGAGAAATGTAGAACTACAAAGTGGGGAGACAAACATAGAGAAGGCGAGAGAGAGAGAGAGAGAGGTGTCGTGTTGACTGTATGCCATTGCAGTTGGTCGTCTATTCCTCCGTTCTTGTGTCTGCCCGCCTGTCTGTCTCTCTACTCCTCTGTCGGGCCAACGAGAACGTGGTAATGCTCTGACTCCCTCACTAGCCTACTTTTGCCGAAACTCAGCCGCTTTCCAGAGCCAAGTTCTCTAGTAGTCGTAGTAGTAGTAGTAGTAGTAGTAGTAGTAGTGGTAGCATATGCATAGTGCATTGCATCTTATGGTCGTAGCACAGCATTAGGTGGCGGCGGCAGCAGCAGCATCATCACATAGAACTGGCTGGTCTACTCGTGTGACAGCAACATCAGCGGCCAACAACCGCAGCAGAAACAATGCGACTGACACGTTAGCGCCGACAATCTTTGGCGGCGTTTTCTTCCTCCGTCCCATCCTCCGTTCGTTCGTTCATTTGTTGTTTAGCGTCAGCACTCTCCTCTTCCTCCTTATTGTTGTTGTTGTTGTCGTCGTCGTTGTTGTTGTTGTTGATGTTGTTGTTGTTGTTGTTGTTGTTGTTGTTGTTGTTGTTGTTGTTGTTGTGTGTGTCGGTCGAGGCTTCGGTGGTGCCGTTAGCACCGTTAACTCGTCATCTCGATCATCATCATCATCATGTCGTTACAGCCATCATTCATCTTTGTCTGCTCTGCGGTCTCCAACTCCAACTCCTCCTGAAGAAGGAGGAGGTGGTGGTGGAGAAAGAGGATGGACATCGAGAGCAAAAACAACATCAGCAGTAGCAGCAGCAGCATCAGACACGACGAGTACGGGACTTCCGGAAGATGTTCTAGAAGATGATTGAGATTATTTTATTGGTTACTTCGAACTTGAGCGTAGTTGATAATCGTACACTTGATTACTACGAGCACTAACAACAATGAAAACGACGACGACGACGACAACAACAACAACAACCAGAACAGCAACAACAGCAACGGCAACAACAAAATCAACGACGATAACAATGCTTACAGAAGAAGATGAAGAAGCAGCAGAGGCGCTAGGCAAAAGCAATACCAGCACCAGTTGCTCATCACCAGCAACGGCAATACTGGTGCTGCAGTGTTACTGCTGCAGTGGTTGCCGCCCAGCACCGCTGCGATCGGTTAAGAGCGGGGCGGTCGATCGTTGTAGCCGTCGAAGTTGCCTCGCCTTGTTGTCACGATATGTGTGGTGGTGACGGTGGTGGTGGTTGTGGTGGGGTGCTTTGGCTGGCCCGAGTCGAGTTGTGTTCGTGACTTCTCCGACTACCGTGGCCGGCTGGCTGGCTGGATGGCCTGCCATCATTACCAGCACGACCGGCGCCAACAGCAACAGCGACTACAGCAACAACAACAACAACAACAACAACGACAACTGCAGCAACATCCGCATCATCGACAGCACTGCAGCGGCTGCCGCCGCCAATTGTTCGAAGGCCGACAACGACCGGCAGTGATACCGAAGAGAACCGACGTACTCTATCTCTCTCCCTCCCTCTCTCTCTTTATCTATATCTCCCTTTTCGCGCCCTCCCGTTCTCTCTCTCTCTCCCCCTCTGCCGAACCTCACCGCCATCATGTATTCTCTCGGGACGGAGGCGACGTCGCCACCTCGGGAGTTGGCTACCGTCAATACCACATAATACCCGAGTATCTTCCGAGTCTGAAGAGAGAGTGGAGACTGGTTGGCGATGCTGTGGCTGCTGAGACTGCGGCTGCCGCTGGAGACTACGGAGACTCTCTCTCTCGCGCTCTCTCTCTCTATGGAGATGCTGACGACCCAGGTCGGTGGGTGTTCTTCTTCGTCTTCTTCTTGTGGCGGGAGGGACCGACCCCGGCCACATCGTGAGTGAGGCGGCTACAACACCAACACCATAATAACCCAGAGCCGCCTCTGTAGCAGCAGCAACAACAACACTATCAGAGCCACCATTGGCGGTGTTGTGGGGGCAGCCATGGTGCTGATGCGAACGGTGGTGGCCCTCGCGCCGGTATTAGCCGCTGCCGAGGTGGTGTTCGCCAGAGCCCGCGCTCGATTCGTTCGGTCGTATGTCCGTCTCTATCGACTTATGATTTTCTCCCATTCACCCTCACCGTGCCGTTGTTGTTGTTGTTGTTGTTGTTGTTGTTGTTGTTGATGATGTTATTGTTGAGGTTGGAGTAGTAGTAGTTGTTGTTGTTGTTGTTGCTGCTGTTGTTGTTGTTGTATTGCTGGTCACGTCAAGTCACGGTGGATGCGTTCGATACGCGTTGAGATCGGATACGACGACAAAAATGACGACGACGACGACGTCGATATGAAGAGGTGAAGGCAGACATAAGTGAGGAGGTGAAGGCAGACATGAGTGAGGAGGTGAAGGCAGACATGAGTGAGGAGGTGAGTGAATGAATGAACGAATGATGATCTTCAACGACGAGAACGACTGCGGCTGTTGCTGCTGCTGAAGTGGAAAGGAGGATGAGGACCACCAGGAGGTGTTGTTGGTGGAGTGGAGGAGAAAGAGAAGGTCGTGAGCTTCATCACCATGGCAGTATATTGCGGCTAGTGCTGCTACTATGTATGGTTGTTGTAGTCGAAATAGTAGACGAAGTAGTAGTAATAGTAGCAGCCGCAGACGAAGAAGAAGAAGCAGTTGCTCTGGATCGTCGCTGATGTTGATGCCGAACTTCATGATGGTGAAGTTGTTGTTGTTTTCGTTGTTGTTGTGGCAGTGCACTACCAGCAGAAAACACAGACTTCAGCATCGAAGTTCATAGTGCGACCAACGAGTGTGCATGCATACACGACCGGCATTCGACGCAACGCTCGACCGCAATCAAGGCTCATTCATAAATAAGAGTGAATACAGAACGGGGCGACTGCGAGATCCATTTCTGTGTGTGACGGCAAAGCTGCGTTGATATTGTTATAATCATTGTGATTGTGGTTATGGTTCTCGAAGGTGGTGGCGGTGGTGGTGATGATGGTCGTGGTAATTGTTGTTATTGCTACCGTTACCACTGTGGTTAGTGACGGTGTTCGTGACGCTCGCTGCGTTGGATTCTCCTAGTGTAGACGAGATTTGCCTATCTATGTATCGGTCGGTCTGTCTGGCTCTGCTTTTGTGTGATTGGTGCTTGGTCAACGGCGACGATTGATATTTAGCGATGGTGATGAAACACAGGCCGCTGGTGTTGCTGTTACAGACCACCGCTGTGCATCGTCGTCCATAAACGAGTCATCCTAACAGCAGCAACAACAACAATAACGACAGCAACAACAACGACAGCAACAACAACAACAACAACAACAACAACAATAACAACAGCAACAACAACATCATCGGCACCGACAACATCGACATCGTCAACATTCAAGTAACTACCGATAATAATAATCCAATAAGCCAATAGTAACCAGCCAAGTTACTTCTTTGCAGCAAGGAAAACAACTCAAGCAAGTTGTTTGTTGTCTGTGGCGGGAGAGGAGTAACTGTGTCGAACTTGTTGTTGGTGTTGCTCGCTCAGCAGTTCTGTGTTGTTCTTCGGCCGTTGTTGATCGGTTCTTCTTCTTTGCTTAACTACGACGAATCGAACGCTGTGTCCATCCTGTAGTCGTCGTTGTTCGATCGTTGGTTACTACAGGCGTGTTGCAAGCGCATAAGTGGCTGGAGTCGCTAGTTTCTCAGTTCGAAGTTACTTAGGTAGTTACCTAGTTAGAACTCATGATTATAGTGTGTGTGTGTCCGTATGAGTGAAGTTCAATCGATCGTCGTTCGTGGCAGAGCACCTCATCAGAAACTTGGCGAAGGACCTCATCAAAAATCGTTGTGATGTCAAGGTGCTGTTGCTTCTGATGGCAATGTTGGTGATGATGATGATGATGACGATGATGGTGAAAGTGGTGATGTGAATTTGACGCATAGGCTGCCGCCACTACCGGAAGGATTAATGTGTGGTGCTCATGTTGTTGTTGTTGTTCTTGGGGGGTAGTTGAATTCCTCGTCGTTGTTGTTGTCGTCGTTTTCTTCGTCTGCTCTGTATTCTGGCTGGCATCGAACTCGATAGAGATGCTGGTGGTGCTGCCGTTGCTGCTGGAGATGCTCGGTACATGCCACCGACACCGAACTGAACTACAATAGCGCCCTGGATTACCTATTTCCTCCCGCGCCGAAACCTGTAAGGAAACAATAGTAATGATGATAATAACAATAATAAGAAGAATATTTTTTGAAAACACATTTTAGTTACTTCGTGATCAAACCCCTCGAAAGCGTGTCAAGAATCATTTCCGCGTTGCCGCGCTAAAATGTATTTTTATAAGTGCGTTTTATTCATTATTACATAATTTTTTTTATGAGTATTACAACAATATGCTCGCATAGTTCGTATGCCTGAAAGCCCATGTATGCAGCCGACTGAACTTCTAGGGCCATGCGCTGCCGAAGAAACTCTGTGGATAGTTCTCTACTCTTGATGACATAATCTGCATCAAATGTTACACGTTCGCTTCGTGTCCCTAGCCTGTAATGTTCCTCCGTACGTTTTGCGATATCCCTCAACAACTTCGCCGTATTGACGCCGATAGAGCGCCCGGCCGGTGTCTTCAAAGCATTTTGCACAAAGTGGTATTTCGTTGACAGCTCGAGACAGTTTCTTCGGTTTTGCGATCCTTGTGTGTTGTGCGAGCCCAGTCATCGAACACTCGACAGAGGTGTGACGATGATGTTATGATAATGCCGCCGTGCATGAAACAGTTACATATCAGACAAAGCTTTGTCGTGTGACCATAGAGTAATGCTAACCCCGTCCTCAGGTCCTAACTCATTGCCTCCACTCAGACTTGTTTTGGCTCGAGTGTGGCCGGCGTTTCTGCTCTTACACTACTAACTATTACATTGAACTCCACGTGTCCTGCCTGCTGGGACTTTGTAGGCAGCTTAACGCATGTAGACCAGAGTCCAGAACCAGCTCACCACATATCACACATGATAATGTCTTATGAACGGGGGCGCCTATCCATATTAGCCTTAACCAACGCCATGTGGAAGGAGTTAGGACCACCAGCTTGTTGCCAAGCTAACGGGAGGGCAGAGCCTAAAGCCCACCTCTGGTAACGGAATGCTGAGTCGCGAAAAGACGGCACATTCTCGTGTTGATGTAACGTTATCCATGACATCCCTTGCCGATTTTGCACTTTTGCAAGCGTCGAGCGTACGTTGGTTATTAATAGTTTTATTTTATTAGCTACCAATACTCTGCTGTTTCCACCAAACTAGTGGTTGTTCGTCAAGTTTGGTTTAACCGTTATGTTACAGCATTCATGGTCATGATTGTCTTTTGGTCATGGATCATTGACTATATTTGTCTATAAAAGCAGGGTATCTACTGAAAATGTTTGTTGTACATACTCACTAGTGTTCGTACAACAGTAGTAGTTATTTTCCAATAAAAGGCACCACGGTACTCTGTTTAGTGTACTATGATCGATCCCGTTTTTCAACGTGTTGATTCACCGTGTTGATTGTTGATGCAGAACCGCCGCTTTTATGCCAGCTAATAAGTCTGCGATAGCCATTCGTCATTCTTGATTAGCGCGGTTTCTCGAAACGCGCACAGTGACTTCGGCACTGGAGCGACGCTCAGCCATAGAAGTTAATAAATAACCGCCCGCACATTGCTGTGTTCTGTAACAGGTGAGGCGATAACAAACCTTGTGAAAAACATTGCTCACTGTTCTGTATTCCGGCATAGAGTATAGTGTTCTTAGGACCTTAGGACTAAGGCCTGTTTTCGCAGCGCTTGGGCATGGTATCTTGCTTGGACTTTATTGTTGTAAACGCTCCACTTCTCGTCGCCTGTAATCAACTTTTTCAAAAGCGCGTTCATTATTTTTTTCAAGAAGAAGAGCGCAGGTGTTTTGACGGTTGTCTCGGTGAGCCAGTGCAGCACATAGTCCCACGGCTTGTTTCATGTAGCTACGGTTAGTTAAAGGCGAGCGAACGAATATATATATATATATATATTGGTAGTGACATCTTAAAACTACCTTTGCGTATAACTGCTATATGCCATGTATCTAATGCAATAAAAACTGCTAGAGAACAATTTTCATAGAACCGTTATGATATAGGGATTGCAAATATATTGCTGATGAATTCTGTTCGCTTCGCGAAATGCTGAGAAGAGCATCTATTCCAATTGTTAGTTTGCATATACAACAAGTTATTCACTCGGCCATTCATATGAGCGCGGTGATGAAAATAGACTTCTGCCAGACCTACGTGTAAATGTATTTATGGCTCGCGTTATTACGAAGATGATATGTGGCTTGGGGAGCAATCATGTTACGCAGGAGAACCGAACTCGTCAAGGTCCCTCAAGGCCACAGGTTGTCATGTAAGAAGATGTTTTACTGTCTACTGGCACGTTGATAAGATTCGGACAGCCCGCGTGGCGCCTTCTGCAAGGGCTGTTGGTAATAAGTTTATTATCATACACGACAAATCCAGGCCGCACACCCCTGCAGCTTTTCAGGGGTACCTCGCAAAAGCTGGAATTAACTTAACGGAATGTCCAGCATGTTATCCTGACCCGAATGTGTGGGATGAGCTAAAACGACGAGTTAGAGACAGAATTCTAGCTCCAGCAATATTTCTCGAGTTCATGAACAATATCCCAAACTGATCATTGTGCGAAATTAATTAATGAGTTCATTGAATGACGGCTGTTGTTAATTTAAATTAATTGTACAGTGAAATAATAAAATGACTTTATATTTATCTTAAAAGTTTTTTTTATTGTCATATTTGTCGTCGTTTTTATTTGTCGTATACTGTCGTATATATTTGTTCGTCATTTTTTCCGTCTAGTGTGGCCATTTCTATTTTTATTTGTCATACGGCATTACTACTGTGAGTCTAAAATATGCCTAAATTATAACATAATGACAAAAATTGCATTACCATGCATTGCCCTGCAAACTAGTGGCAAAGCCATTGCCTTCGGTGAGTCGTGGGTTCAAGACCTAAACCGGCCATTATAAAATAGGTTTTCATGGTTTCCAATTTAGACAAGGTGAATGCCGGAGTGGATTATAATAGGCCATGATCGAAAAAAAACGGGGAGCACAGTTATCTCAATAAAAATACATGATGCATTACCATCTACCCCCCCCCTTCATCATTATTATTATTCTCCACCGCAAAACGTTTTAAATTGTTGTCGGCATTTGCGGTCGTCTGAAGAGAGCTTTGCGAAGATGGCGGCGATATTCCCGTGAACCTCAGTAAAGCTGACGCTTCTCTGGATCTCGTACGTTAGAGAAATCCCCGTTCGACTGTCTCATATTGCTTTGGCACCTTTTGATGGGGTAATGCGTTTGTGGGTGCCAAACCTAAGACTTAAGCACGTGGTTCAGGAGCTTTATTAGTGACTTTTTCAAACTTCTCCTATGCTGATTCACTACTACGGGCATGGGGTGTATGTATGTATGCACAGACAACCAAACACCAGCATATCCTATATATTCATCAATGTATTAGACGTCAATGCATTTCGCACGAAGTAGAGCTGGCGTACAACTTACGTTTCAGGGCAGTTTTGGTCAATCGTGCAAATGAGATGAAGTTTGGAGAACATTTTGCCTCATACACAAAGTACTCTTGATGCAGCTTTGCAACTACAAGCACTTCTGCTAGCTGACACCACGCTCTTAATCGACGAGCTAAGACAGTTTATCAGTTGTGTTCAAACTATCATTCCTAGTATATCGAGGAACGGAACACGACCTTTTAATATTTTTGTGTAAAACGACTCTACCGGAGGTGTGACTCTATAAATGTGACCGATGCAAATACTGTCCCATTTGGTAACTTTTAATTACGCCAAAACTTTAGTGTCTTGACGCGGGCCGGGTTCAACGGGTCAACACTGCCCATGACTTTCTTGATACCAAATTAAAGGGTCTAAGAAGCTACCCCCCGGTGATTATTAAAACCCATACATAGACTGCGGAAACAACCTTTTTGCCTGGCGCATGGCCAAATGGTTATATTGTAACGATTCACCGTCACTATTGTATGTAGCCTAAAACGTATGCGAACACAGTTGTAATGTTAGTCTTTATCGACCCTCCCCCCTTTTAGTTACAATAAAGCTGTGCTCTTTTCGTCGATATAATCGTCCCACAGCTGGAGCAGAGTCGGGCTGGACTCGAGAGTGGGCCAAGATTTTAATGTACGCAGATGATGTAGTAATCTTTAGTTGTAGCCTTTTCAGAGTGAAGCAAGCAATGGATCGGCTAGTTACATTCATGGATCAAATGGGCTTAAAGGTTAAAGAAATTCCGAAGGGGCGGCCGTCTGGCCAGGGACGACGTACTTCAAATCAGGGGAAAGGAATTAAAATTTGTAAATAAATTCACATACCTAGGGCTCACCTTAACAACAAGGGGCAGTAGTTTTCGATCACACATCCAGGAGAGGGTTAGGAAGGCCACTATCGCAGCCGCGGCAATTTAATGTCCACGTAAGCTCTCGGTCGATGCAGCAGTAGCCCTTTTTGGGATACAGATAGCGCCCATCGCCACATATGGCATTTCACTAATATGGGATAAGGTGGGAGTAGACGAATTGCGTTTAATCGATGGGGTAAGGTTTTTCTTTCTAAAGAGGGTTTTTGCGCTTTCAAATACAAGCAGAAATAGGGTGGTCCACGTGTTGGAAGGTGGCCCACTGCTGACAGAGGAGCTACAAAAACGATGGAATCTGAAGAAGACGTGCGCCTTTGGCGTTTATATGCGAAATTGGCGAACCAAAATTAGCGAGGTAGACATAGGAATTTATGGGACAGCAGCAATGAGAAGCACTGGGCTAGCGGGGTGAAAGATCGCTATTTAACAACGGCATTTGCAGCCCACGGATTTCATTACGTTCTATGCAACAAGGAGGGCTTCCATGAACCACAAGACGAATGTCGATGCAAAGAATGCTGGAGTAAATGTGATAAATACCACGCCGGGGTTTGTCCGGCGGTTCGGTCCATAGCAGAACTGGCAAAACGCTAGATCGATTGTTGTGTGGAAAACTGTGATGTAACATAAACACACTTACCCAGCCCGGGTGTTAATAAATAAATAATAATAATCGTCCCACAGCCAACCCGGACTTTTACGGAGGCGAAGTGGGTATAGCCTTTTAGATTATACGTGTTTTTCACAGAACTTGCAGGGAAATAGCCTACATACGGGAGGATCCAATCCCAGTGCTACATTATTCAGGGACAATAATGTTCATCGTAGATTATCACGATTTTTTATATATGTGTTTCATATAGGCTTCGGTAATGAGAGATGCACATGTGTCACTGGCAACCAGCAATGGTTTGCGTTGGACTCGCAATCCCACTAAGCCCGTAATTATGTACACTTGCCTTGTTCGGCACTGCATGCCATTTCTTTTTGACACTTTGGAGAAGATGTCTGGCTTCTCTGGCACTCTATGCGCCTAGCCAACCTAATTCAGTTATCTTACAGACGGGCCTTCCACCAGGCCGCCTCCAATGCCTGCATTTGATCGACTATGGAAGACTATAACGTCATGTACCGCGACTCAGACAATCTCCTAAATCGAATCTGTTTATCAAGAGTTTCCGGCCGAGGACGCCGGGGTTATGTCAGTGGGGGGCCTCGGGGCCATCATAATTAATTTCTAAAAGCTCTCTGCACTGGTCGGCATTGCGGCTGCCCAGTCGGTCGAAGTAAGGAAAAACGTTTTCGGTTTGGTAGGGTTGCCATTGGGCCTGTATCGTGGTATGCGCTTACTGCGCATCCGTGGGGCTCTTCGGGTCGCTGTTCAGTTTGTTGCAGATAAATAGATGAGTCACCTTTTTCCAATCCGAGAAGCGGGGGCAGCTACAAAGGATCGAAGTGAAGACGCCGATGCTGATGGTAGTGATGGTTATGTTGGATGGACCAGATGAGTCAGCCCAGAATTGGGACGCGAAGGCGACGCTTCAGTTACTCGCCGACTGCCAGCAGAATAGAAAATGAAATTAGTGTGCTGTCTCTTTTTTTTTCGAACTCTGTAACACGACGTTCTCATGCGTAGGATCTAATCCGGTTCGGCTAGCATTATTTCTTTCATTGAATATATATATATATATATATATGTGTGTGTGTGTTTTCAATTAAATGCATATTGTTTAGGTATGTAAAAATAAACCGACATAGTAGATGATTAAATCCGTGAACATTTCAGCAAGTGGCGAGATGTTGACATGAGATTCTTTCCAGGCCAGGTTAGTCACAGCTGGTGATGAATAAAAATCCGGGAATTAGAGATATTTTTGAGAAAAATCGTGCCGGAACGTTTCTGGGGTGGTGCGGTAATTTGTGGTGGCCTAGATTTTATCGATAAATGCTAATGAAAGCACGTATACTAGTTTTTTGGGCGCGAACTTGACGGAAGTCCAAGTGCTGGCTTTAGGAAAGCGGGCTTCACCCTATCCAACAGCCATAAATGCGAAGTGTTAAGATGTTTCCATGGAACATGAGTATTGTAGGCAGCTATGGATGTCACAATGAGCGTGATTATATGGTCATTTGAACGGACAACTGTGTTGAATTTCTGATACCAGTGCTACGATAAAGGCTTTTCTGTCACGATCAGTCACTTGTTTTGAAGAGATAGTACCTCAAAATAAGGAGATTACTAGGAGATTACTCCGAGATAGCACAAGCCTTCTACAAACTGCACTTGCTCACCATGAAATTGCAGTCAGTCTGCGCAGATTCGTTGCCGCTCCACACCGAAACGTCGCAGCATTTGTCTTTGACGCATTATATATGGAGTCATTCTTCGAGAAATATTCACGCAGTGTACAAAGCGCAGCCTGCAGGTCAGTAGGAATTCTCCTTAATATTACGAGGTCATCTGCGTGGAGCAGGATCACGATTGTTGGGTGCCGCTTTTTCATAATGTGTGGCAGATCGCTGGGTAACGCTATGAAAAACAATAGACTGACATTGTTGCAGAATAATCAGAGTAGAGTGAGCATTCGTGGTTCAACTACAGCCTGTCCCAGCTTATTCAAAACGGGGGTGCGATGCCGAAATTTCTCAAATTTGACAGATTTCAAATCAACTAAAACCGCGAACAGTTTTTCAGTTTAATGAGACAGGGACCTGCTCAAGAAGTACTTCACATGCTGAGAGAGTGAAGCACCCAGTCCTGAACCCATGCTGCTCATCTGGAAGGACAGCCTGTGCTGTCGGGAAATCCTTGAGCCTTCTCGTTAGTACGCTTGAGAATAGTTTGTAGACACAGCTCCATTTTGATGTCGGCCGCCATGCGTAAGGGTCCGGTGGATCTCCTTTTTCTTTTGGGATTTTCTCGATAGGGCACGTGAACCACTTGACTAGCAGATACGTTTAACAGATACCTCAGAGAGAGGTATCTGTTGAAAGGGGCTGCCATATGGGAGCGAGGAGAGTTCCCTGCAGGAGATGTACATTACCCACAAGGTCTGGCCCGAATGACTTGCTATTTCGTAGACGAGCGAGACAATCTCTGCTCTTTCGGAGGGTGTCTGGGCCTCGGGGGGGGTCATCATTATGTATTTCTAAATGTTATCTGCTGCACTTGTCGGCCTTGAGACTGCCCAGCCGGTCGAAGGATGAAAAAGTTTTCGGTTTGCTAGGCGTTGATTGGACATGCATCGGATCATGTGCATACTGCGCATCCGTTGCGCTTTTCGGGTCGCTGTTCAATTTGTTGCAGATAAATAGATGAGTCACCTTTTTCCAATCCGAGAAACGGGGACAGCTACAAAGAGTGAAGACGGCGATGCTGATGATAGTGATGGTTATATTGATGGACCAGATGAGTCAGCCAGGAATCGCGGCGAAACGGTACCGCTCCAGTTATTGCCAACTGCCAGCAGAACGGAAAAATAAATTGGTAAACTATCTATTTTTGAAGGCTGTCGTGTGATTAGGCGCAGTTCTCGTTGCGCCTGTAGTGGAAGAAGGCGCTCCGGCTGGTTCAACAAGTTATCGTCTTTGGAGTTTTAAGACTTTCCGAGTGTTTTCAACAGAATGACTTCATGATTAAGTAAGTAGCCCCTTCAGCTGGGTCATGAGACTAAAAAGATTGTTTGAGGATTGTAGTAGAATCTGCCTCAGTGCAAAGCAATCTCTACTATGCCAACGCGGAGAGATTAAAGGTGAAGGACACTGATGACCTCAGCTATGGCCTCACCAAGGGAACCGTGTCGTATATTAGGGTTAATCCGAGCCAGCAACGAAATATCTATGTTGTTATCAGGTGCATCTCTACGCCGGTGCACTTATTAGTAATTTATTAATACTAGTCGACTCCATAGACAGCCTGAGAACCACAGGGATATGTTTCTTAATTTTCGCTAGTAAAACACGGAAGACCGGCCATTCATCTGTCGCACAGTTTGGCGGGCCTGAAGTTGCGAAAATGCCGATTGTTGAGCAGTCTATTCTTCCTGTAGAACCAACCTGCTGCAGGTTGGCAGCAGGTGAATAAATGTGGATGCATTTATCCATACATATTCAAACTGTAGGCATCAAGTGACTCGAACAGGGGTTTCTCGAGTCGGAGATCCCTTATCGTTTGTCCAAGGCCAACGAAGCTCTTAGCAATACTAACCTTCTCCCAGTGTCGAGCCCGGTGGCGTGGAGGGTGCATTCGTCTGCGCCTCGCGACCGGAGGAGACACATAGGTGCGCGGGTTCGAGCCCCATTGTTGCACATCTGTATTTATAGGGGTCGTCTGTGAAGTACTGCAAAAAGCAGTCCCATGGACGTTAAATCTTGGCTGAGAGTCAGCCCCGAAAGTAATAAGTAATTGGTCAGTGATGTCATAGCTTCTCTAGTTTGGACTGCTGTACGTGACAGTCGACAAACGTGTAAACGAGGAAAGGACAATGATATTATTCTCTCTTGTTATAAAACAATTTCTTGATTCTAAGTCGTAGGCCACTAAGAACAGATACGCTACCGCGAACGCTTCGTTGAATAGAAAGATCAACAATAGAAACTATAATAACCGGAGAGATCGAAACGTTGGGCGGAAAATTTGTTGTGTTCTTTAAGCTAACGATGTCTAATCATAATAATTGATTACAAAATTACGATTTTTTCTTCCTTCGAAATCCTCCGAAGTTGATTTGGTCTAACACGAGTTGTTATTGCGTTTGCTGTGACTCGTTGCCTTGGTCAGAACTGTATGTGGCTCACGGCCACATACAGCTCTGAGCTCTTCGAATTATTTTATCATTTTTATGATATACTGTTGGATATTGGGTTTTACCGGGTATATAGTTAGACCTTACTGTTTCGCACTGAAGCGATTAATTAACAGTATACACCGACTCCTCAGGGTCATCAGCAGAGGAGCGGATTTTTGAAACTCCGTTCTCACGGAGTCACCCTGTTCGTTTCCCCTTTTTTTAAAGTTCCATTTTTGACAGATTTTTTTTTTTAAATGGTTTTCTCCAACTTGATGCTGGAAGTCGCCCAGGCTATTTGGGTAGCCATATTGTTTATTTTATATTTAACTAAAATTGGAAAATTTGTAGAATTACTGTTTTGAATGAGTATGTGTCACCAGGCTTCTATATATATATATATATATATATATATATATATATATATATATATATATATATATATATATATATATATATATATATATATATATAATATTAATATCAGCGATAAAGCCGCCTTAGTCGTCACCTATGTATATGTATGTATATATATATATATATATATATATTTCTGTTGTGCGGTTTATTGATAACATGAATTAATTATTCCGTAAAGCTAATGCCCATATATATATATATATATATATATATATATATATATGCAGACACACGTATCTTTCAATATTAAACAAACAGTGAATGATATGCATGTAAATATGTATACCTAGGTGAAGGTCTAATGAGCAGCTGCGCTCTATTGTGTTGTCAGCTACGACGTTGGCATTCAATCGGTCGAGAGGTATTTACCATCGTCAAAAGTTTGGCGACATAATGGCCAGCTTTTTGTTCGATGCAGCGACGAAGAATAAACATGACATCACTGTATGTCTTGTGGACGAACCAACTGAATAAAAACGTATCATTAGGTAAATACGAATCAGAGATAGTTTGTGTGGTCAAACTAGAGAGGGCGCCTGGCGACCACTTAAATCGTAGATACTCGGAGAGTGTCTAGGGGTACTGTTCAATGTCTTGTCTGTCAGACAGTACATACGTGTAACAACGTACAAGTATACCCAATAGCCTTTCTAAACAAACACGATATGTATAGATATATGATATCTGTAAGCATTGGCACGGTATATATATATATATATTAAAGGTGATTAATAAAAGAAACAGTACATTAAAACAGTGAGCAAGTTTTGATACGGCGATATCCGTTTGAATTGCAAAAGATGTGGGCCGTGGAACCAGTGGGATAGTATCCGACACAGATGCTCTAATATACTATTTAAGATACTATTGGAGTTGCGCTCTACTGTCGTTATCATTTGTTTTCTTCGAACGACATGAAACAAAAACACCGGGCGCAGAAAAGAAAGTGCTACTTACGTTATATGTAAGTGGATGTTATTAACTCAATACTATGAAAGTACTGAGTTGTAGCGTTAAATTCGATATAGGCCAAGTTGGCTACGGGCATAATTGTTATTTATTGTGCTAACACGCAGTAATTGGTACGGGGTCCTTTGTGACCCAACTTGTCGTCCGACTTTTGTGCTCTCTACGTTTTGTACAATATGTAGACGAGTTGTACTTCGACAATTGAGTATTGCATTTTCAGTACAAATGCTTACGCTTGCCAAATTTGCCCAGTTTGGATCAGAACTAAAATTATTTCCAATCTCATAGACGAGAGAGAGAAAGTGATAAGATTAAGATGGAGGCAGAGAGGAGGATCTTACATATGGCGGCCGTATACTGCTTGCATCATACCTTAGACGAGCTAGGACAGAGTAGCAGAACCTGCGGACACCGTGAACAGTAGGAAATATTCTAGACTGGTTAAAGATACATTTTCGTGCGTGTCTAAGTGAAAACCCGTGTAAGTGAGCTGACTTTGTAAGTAAAGATTTGTCTGACGCATTTAAGAGACGACGCGCAGATCAACGGGAGGTACATTTTTTAAGGCATATGATATTTTTGTCCTTAGCGCGGTTGCAGCTTTCATTGAAAGGGGCCATGGGCTGAGCTAGTGAACAATAAAGGTCTAGCAGACATTCATACATCACGATTGTATTAACTGGGAAATAAGAATATGATGCGACGGCTAAATAAGCTAACGTTACTAAAACTCAAGATAATACACGTTCTAACTTCACAGCTGTAATTTTGAAACATGAAATTTTGAGTTTTAAACACGAACACCGTGCGTTCGATGCCTATAGAGAATAGATTATAAACCATACCATAGAGAGTTAGCGACCATGCTGCTACCGGTGCGGCTGCCAGAACAGCTGTCTGTTGGGCATACCCTACTCATCTCAACACGTCCGCCTATGCTAATGCTCGTAAGCATTCCCGGTATAGAACATTGCCACGTGTAGTTAGGCATACATGCCAAGCAAATGGTATCGGAATGGGAGCGCCGCGACTAAACAAGTGCATATATAAAAAAAAAACGAAATAGACATTGATTCAAAAGACAAGAAAGAAAATAATGCCATTAAACACATTCACAATGTCAAGCAAATAGTTAATACCTCCACCCATCCATGCATGCATGCATCCAGCCAACAAAATAATAATGTCTGTGTGTGTGTGTCTATTTGTTGTTCGACTTGCTGAATCCTCAGAGCCTGTGTCAACGGGGTGTGCTCGTTCGCCGGCGGAAGCTTGGCTTAGCTGCTGGGCCGGGCGGTGTCGGCCGGAGCCTGGGGCGGCTATTGTCGCCCCCGGCTGTTGGTGGCGGGCGCAGAAATGTTCAGTGCTTGCGGGGTCCACCAACCCGCCATCCGACTCGTTGTCGTCGCGTTCCCGCTACCATCGTTCGTGTTTCGGCTGCCGCTGAGAGATCCCAGATCCGTGGGGGACGGCGGGCGCGGCGGCCGCTGCTGCTGCTGCTGCTGCAGGGCCAGGACCTCGCAACAGGAAGACCGGGTCGACCACAGCAGGACAGCCGTTCGACCCGTCGTTTTAGCCGGACAACTCATCCTCAGCTCAAATCATGCCATCCCGCAAGCAGTACAATCTTGTCGCTGATGAAATCTTCGATACGCGAGTGCCTCTTCACTCCGACGACCTGTTCCAGCATGGCATCTCGTTCAACGTCAAGGTAACTACTTATGTAATGTTAAGGTCTCTCTCTCTCTATCTCTCTCTCTCTCTATATATATATATATATATATATATATATATATATATATATATATATATATATATATATATAATATATATATATATATACAGGTAGTTCCATAAGTTCTTAGAATGAGCTTTTTAGAATTCGAATTTTGGCGCGCTTCCACCGCTATTAGGAACTGCAACTTTTCGACTGCTAGCACTCAAAATATTATGGTGATTGGCCGTTGCGAGTTCGTTTGATAGCTTTTCCCGTGCAACGTATCGGCGTGATTTTTAAAAATGAAGAAAAAAGAGTTTCGAGTGGTTATCAAGCATTTTTATTTCAAAGGTTGGAATGCGACCCAAGTAAAAATTGGGTTGGACGAGACGTACGGTGACTCTGCGCCATGTTTTGCCACTGTTTCCAACTGGATTAATGTGTTAAAAAGAGGTCGCAGGAGCACCGAGAATGAACTACGTCCAGGAGGCCAAAAAACGGCAACTGATGAGGAAAACATAGAGAAAGTGCGAAACATCGTTGGTACAGATAAGCGAATGAACATTAAGGAGATAGCGGAGGCATTAGGAATTAGTTTAGGTAGTGTGCATTTTATCCTATACGAAAACTTGAAGATGAAAGAGCTCAGAGAAATATATATATATATATATATATATCAAAACATGTACTTTTATAAATATGTGTATAATAATTGAACAAGACGTCATTAAAAACCGCATTGGATGTTAAGCGAGAGTTTTTACCCTAGGAATTGGTAGGCTTTATATATATATATATATATATATATATATATATATATATATATATATTTTATTTTTTTTGCTTTGCGAAACCTGCGTTGCAACGCTGTTGCTCCAGCAGATAGGTATCATTCCAGCACTTTTTCTTTGTTAAGCGGGTCACCATTTGTTAGAAATGTTGATTGTTTAATTAACAGCAATGTAATTCCATACTAGATTCTGGCCATAAAAATAATAGTAATATTAGTAACGCCTGAACGTAGACGACTCATGTCTGTGAGTGAGGTAAGGCCAAATGGCCACTTATGGTCGTAAAACGTTTAACGCGGATAAGACGGTTTCCTGCGCGGCGGCATTCTTAGTATGTACTAGCAGCGTACTTACGTCGCGATTCGCCACGATGTGTAGCGATGCACACATGCTGAAGCAGAAGAACGATGTTTCTTTCTAAGCGTTACAAGCGATAGGATACGATGTAACTTGTGCTATGGGAAAGAAGATCTTACTGGCAAGGGCTTGGATCTGCTCCTAAATGACCTGGCAAGACGTACTCAACAGACGCATGATAGGGTCAGTTTAACGGGTAACCCTGACATTATATCGCCGGCGATATAGCAAAGTAAGGGTCTGTGGTCCCCTGCGGTGTGGACTTTTCTACCGCGCAATTGTGACCGTTATGGCCAATCATGCACTGGAAAGGTCCCTATCTCAAACTTTTGAGTACCGATTGGTTCCCTATCTCAAACTTTTGAGTACCGATTGGTTCCCTATCTCAAACTTTTGAGTACCGATTGGTTCACTATCTCAAACTTTTGAGTACCGATTGGTTGGACCAAAATCACACAATCATCAATTAATCAGCCAGGCCAGCTAAGACAATACTGTGTTATTGTTTGGCATGCCAGTCAGAGTGTGGGTGTTCGTGTTGATATCGGCCACAATGCCACAACACGATTCGGATATTCCTTACTTGGGACGCCGGCCAGTCAATCATCTACTGCCATCGCAGTTAAAGTCATGGCCGCTTTCTCTGTCTGTTGTCGGACTGGGCGGTGCACATGGTACGCACACGTAAGAGTGGTGGGCTGCAGAGTATGTGGTTGACGTGGAGGACGAGATCATTTGCTCTACGACGCGATGCCCTCTGATGCGATGCTCGATTCGAGCGGAGCTTGACGTCAAACCAACCAGAGACCAGACAGACCAAACGAAACCAGACTAGGTGAGCCGACAGCTCGCCGTCTGAATCGTGGTGCTGCCGCTGCTTCTCGACTTTCAATGGACATTGACATGAATTACCCCAACTCGCATAGCAGCAGGGCTGCTAGAACATTCAATAGCGTTTGGACGATTGCTTTACGAAATGGCTACCCTCGTTGTTTCCCTCTCTTTAGCTCTCTAGTTTCTCTCTCCTTACGTATCTGTTTTCCCTTCGGGCGTAAAGGGCAGTTTTTGAGTAGTTCGTAGAAGGTGATCGTCCGACCGAATATGATCTATATTTACGATCTGCCGTAAATGCCAGCGCCCCATGTCAGTAAGACAGTCAATGAAGGAATTAGTGAGTGCGCGAGCGAGTGAGTGAGAAATCAACTGGGCTGTAATGGAGTACCCCACTTCCCCCCTATACATGGTGCACGTCCTGCACAGGTCCCTGTACAGCCTCCTTGCACACATGCTTACCTGCATGACTTTTCTATGATTGCTATACGCGCTTTGTGGACAGTTGCTGGCCTGTATCTCTTTGTCTGGCTTTTCATTTTATGTATGTATATGCATAAAAATGTATTTTTTTTTGTTTGTTTATTTGGAGGAGGGTTAAATGCAGTTACGCGCTACCGTTACGAGTTGGGATAATCAATTTCCATCTCGAGCTGTGTAGGATTTGACCCCAGGGGAGGAACGTTACGCCGCTGCGACCCATACCTTCCAACGCACTTCCCTCCTTAAAGTTCACTCTTTGGCGCACTTTGTCCCAGCCCTTGCAAAGCTGTATGATTCAATATTGCGCTTTCTGCAGCCGTGTCGGCCTCGAAAAGATTTTGCCTCTCCTTACACATTCTGTGCTTTTTAGCACCTCCTGTGCTACTTCCGCTCCCACTTCCTATGCCTGGACCGAATCCAGGATTTACTCCACGAATTCTTTTATGCCATTACGTGGTGGTCCTGAACTTTGGGATGGGTTATTTCCCCTCTAGACCATCTCGCGCGAATCTCTTTTCTGATGGGACCTTCCCCATTCGGTAAAGGTATGACTGGAAGTTGCCATGCCCCACAAGAACCTGTGTCAGATAGAAGGTTAGGTCCGGGAGCACCAGGGGGAATGGCGTCCCACTTGGCTTGCCAGTTTTCTACAGGGGCGTTTCTCTCTCTCACTGTGGCACTCTCTGTGGGTGTGCCAATACCCCACAGGCGTTGTCGCTCGGATACCTTAGTTGATGTGTCAAATCAACCCGCTCTACTGCAAAAGCAATCTGAAATCTCACATTGCGGTTTGATCGCACACTGTCAGGCCCGTAGGCAACACACATATTTTGATACACGGATATTTTTAAGATTTGTAATTTGGATAAACAATATATTAAATGTTACTGTAATATTCACCGTCAATGCGATCGCTCTAGGTCTTTCGTGTTAGTGAAAAAAACGTAATTTCAAGCACAAAGCGTCGAAGCATCGAGGTACATTCAGTAGAAATTGATCTGCCAACACACATATCACACTAATAGCGGACCCGGGTTGACAATATACGCTCGCCTTTTAGCAGGATTCGCTTATAAGTGAAGTTGAGTTTATTAGCCGACAGTACTTTCCAAAACACCCAATGTATAGGTGTATGTCCGACGCAGTGACAATTCGTGAATAATTTTCGGACTTGTTTGAGAACGCTTAGTAGTCACTTGTACGAGTTAACACTGTCTGTTTCTGTCTGGCTGTATGGCCATGGTTTTTGTTGCAGTTTATTGGCAGCTTGGACATACCCAGACCGACAAGCCGGGTGGAAATCGTGGCGGCAATGCGTCGAATTCGTGTACGTATTTGTTTGCATTTTTCACTAAGTATGTTTGTATGCATGCACATATATGTATATATATATATATATATATATATATATATATTGTCCGTATTGGTCATTTAGTATCACTTATGTCGGGTACAGTTTAAGAACGAAAACATTAAGGTTTAAGAATACATTGGAAATGCAGTTAATCCGGCTCGGAGACAGACTGCTCCTCAACTACTGATTTTGTTTGCACGTTTCTACGTGTTATTGCTCACATCCGACTCGATCCACGCGGCTTGATCCGTACACCACTAGATCGTCCGCGTAGAATAATACTTCCAATATATATATATATATATATATATATATATATATATATATATATATATTGAAAGTATTCTTCTACGCGGACGATATAGATGTTTCTTTAAGTTTGGACAGCTACATTTTGGACGGTCGTAATAGACAAGGATAATTAGAGGACGAAAGTTTGTGCATGCTCCCATAGCGTTCTCATTACTGAAGTTTCATGGGTTGTCTGTAGCAGAGCAATCAGGCGACTAAGTACAGTGTTCAGCTAAACACAACGGAAACAAGTAGCGAAGCCGGGGCTTGAACTTGCGATACGGTCTCTTGTTCATGATTGCCATGGAAACATCCTAGTTCAAACGGTGCGTTAGCCGTCCAATCCACTTTCATTTCAATCCGAATCTTCCGAATGTTGGGTAGAATTCGCGTTTTATTCTTCTTAATATTTAACTAAATTATGTGGAGAAAAAGCTATATCACAATTCAAGGTATTCGTTTTACACGATACAATGGTATTTGACTGACCTGATTGTTTTTCACGTACAATAAAATCAGTTAAACCTCTTGTACGAGAGCCGTTGAGTTGAGGGACTTCCACATGTTCGGTTCTTCTGCTTAAGGAGATTGTACTCTAAGCCATGATTGAATCGTCGCCATAACTGACACGCTCTACAACGCAAGGCTGCGTAAACGGTTCGTCTTCTCTATGGTTGCCGGTACAGTACTTGCCTCCAGTATTTGCAGTATTTGCTTGCTGTGCGCACACTAGCTCTATTCTGGCAGTTGTGCTACGGAGCTGCTGTTGCAACTGCCAAACAATAAACTGGCGAATTCACAAAGTATTCGATAGAAGGGCGCGGCCATCCTGACTAGCTGTTCTAGCTCGAACCGTGCCAGAACCGGCTTTCCGGCGATGGAATCTGCGGGTGAGTTGATACCTTCAGTATACTCTGTAAACTATAGGTTAGGTTGCCTCGTATGCAGTTGTATACGATACGCTGCAGAACGTTGACTATTGCCAAACTCGAGTAGAGCAACGGCCTGCCTGGGCGGCTTTTTGCGGCGCGGTACCCACGTCCCAGAACTCGCTGTTGGCTCTCTATCATATAGAGTAACAATGTCACTGACTGACTGGCTGACTGAGAACAAACATCTCTCTTCTCGAACAGACTCGGTTATGTGTTTGATATGAGACACCTGCCAATGAAACGCAGATGGCTCAGCCGAGATCGGTCATCCGAGCGATTATCAGTTCTCTGCTTCATGTGAGGGTTGAGAATGAAACATATCGCGTTATCTGATCGTGTTTTAAAGTGCATTTATTTGTTCGAATGGTGCAGTCATTTTATTTTATGGCGTGACTTCTGTGAGTATGTATATATATATATATATATATATTTTTTTTTTTTAAGTGTACGTCAGATATTTAAAGTAACCTCAAAACGAAAGCGTGTGAGATATATTAAAAACTAGTTTATTTTAACACAGAAATCTTAGTGACATAGTGACTATTTATATTATATATAAGCCGTATACGGAACACACGGTTTTGTTAGCACTTTCCTATACAAATCAGGCCCAGTGACATTCATGCGTGCGTATTTTTGGTCAATAGTTTCCGAATGGCCAGGTTTCCACACGGTCGTGTATAGCTGCAATATTTTCAGCCGAACATCATCATGTAGTAAACCTACGAAGAGGACAGAGTTAGGCGCGGAAATATTTGAAAAATCTAACGTACATTTTTAAGGACCCTATATATTTTGTTGTTATTAAATTTTATTTTATTTTTAAATAAAATACATTTTGTTGAATTATAATTAATCTAATATGAATTATATATATATATATATATATATATATATATATATATATATATATATATATATATATATATATATAATTCATTTCTTTCTATCATATAACGGGGCGCACAACGCTGCAGCTATTAATTACCTATATTGTACCCCTCCGTTTTCCCCTTATGTATAAAGTACCTTCCGTCGGGATAGCCTTTGCTTCGTAATTCTGACCTATCCCTTTTTGCATCCTTGCCTAATCCTAACGTCTCCCCTAATTTTAAATCCTAGTTCTTCCCAATCGTTACCCTCCTCCCAATTACACTCCATAACATGATGATCTATCGTTTCCTCTCTCTTCCCGCACATCCGACAAACCGTTGTTCCCAATTCCTCATAGCATCGCTTCTTGTATAACCATTCTACTCCACCCCTTTCCGATTTCCCTATACTACATTTAAACTAGTTCTCTTCATAAGTGTTGTTTGCTACTTCTGTGCGCATGCTGCCTTTACCCTACTTAATTGACCCACTGGACAGAGCAGTGTTTGTCTATTGCTTTTTTTAATAAGGTCATTAATTTGCTTACGACTGAGTCCTATCTGTCTTGCCGCAAGTTCCACTCCTGTCCCTCCTGTCCCATTTTGTTTTTACTTCCATTGGCTTTTATACTCATTGTAGATTTTTAACACATTGTTTATTATTCCATGATCTGATTCCACTACAATACCTTACCTTGCTTTGCATTTTTCTTTAGATTTGACATTCCGCCCTTCTATTTAAGAAACTTTTTATTACAATTAAAAATGCGCCTCAGTAAAAATCTAAATACTTCTCTCTGAATTGCTTCTAACTTCCTTCATTAATTCGGGTTATGCACTAGAACAGCGTTTCAAAATGTCAGCCCTCGCACATACATTGCCTTCCAAATGTCCCTTGTAATCACAAAACAATTGAATTCTCATAGACTTTTGTACCACAGCGAATTCATACTCCTGCTTTATTCTTAACATGTCTTCATATTTCAGCACTTCTTCTTTTGGCGCTATACTCACACCTAAATATTTGTCTTTTTTCAGATAGCCTAACTCCCTCCCCTTTAATCTTAGCTTCCGCTTCACTGTAACCCCCAAAAGTACTGAAATAGCGCTTCGTTAAATGCCATATCTGATGCATCTGCTGCCACATCACAGACATCAAGCATTCCTTGAACCTCTCCTACTTCCCCTCCCAAAATAACCATATTATCTGCAAACAACAAGAGATAAATTCGAATGAATTTTTCCGTCTCCCCAATCTGCCACTCCAACCCGGTGTTATTTACCTTTCTAGCGATTATTTGTATTAGATACCGAGCAAGATGGCCTAGTGGCAAAGTCTTTGCCTTGCATTCGGGTGGCCTAAGTTTGAGATCCAGACCGGCCACTCTTAAATTGGTTTGCATAGTTTCCAATTAGAAAAGGTAAATGCCGAAGTGGATTAAAAATAAGCCATGACATGAAAGAAACCGTACACGGGCATTAGCCTTACAGAAAAAAGTACTGATGATAAAAGGCACCTTTGTCTCACCTCTTTAAAAACACCATATTCACTCGATTCTCCCTCCTTTATTGTAATCAATACTGTGTTTTTCCTATAAATATCCTCTAATAAGCCTATCCAACTTGCGTCGAATCCATCTTCTACCGCATACTTATATAAGGTATTTATATTGGCCATATCGCAAGCTTTTCTTAGATATAAAACACTCCAATACAACTCTGTCGCCTTATCCTAGATGCCTCAACGATTTAATTCAGTGAAAAAAATAAGGTCGTCTAACCAATATCCCTTCGTAAACCCGCATTTCCATTCGCCAATTTTACCACTTGTTTCTAACCTTTACTGCTCCCGGCTTCTAAACATTTGGATAAAATACGATGCGTAATTAATGTAATAGTATACACATAGATGGTGTACACGCTTTTTTTCGCCAAACTTAGGACTGCGACGGGCTGGTCTTCAGTGAAGCAATTGTCGACGTAATCAAAGATGACATGCGCCATTACGACGCGGACGAAAGTCACCTCATGCAGGTGCGCCGCTATTTTCGACTCTGATTGGAGCCGGTGGCATCCGCTGCGCAGCGTACGAGCACCCCCTCGGCACAGAGCCAAGCTTCGGGTATTGTCGTTTAGGCTTATCTTGCTCTGTCGTGATCTGGTCTTCCGGTAAGGCTAGGTTTCGCGTCCATCGAAGTCTGCCACTTCCGTCGTTGCATCTTGAGTATCCGCTGCACGACCTTGGAGCGAGATTTTTATTCAATGTACCCTCCATCAGCAGCAATTTAATTTTCCATTCGGGCGCGAAAGCGCCCACAGGCCTTCATCAAAGTTAGCGGATTGAAATTCTTGAACGATTTGACAATGGCTCTGCGTAGCGCTTCTGTGTTTGCATGTCGAGACTTGTTAGACTCTCGCTCAACAACGCCCCATACATAGAAGTCCAGGGATTCAAGTCTGGACTGCTAGGGGCCACATCGTCCTGTCCCAGAACGCCGTCACGTTGTCCCGCAGCCAATCCTGGACGAGATTGCCGGTGTGGGCGGGAACGCCGTCTTGTTTAAAGACATATTGTCTTCCATTGGACACTTTATCAATCCATGGTTTTACCACCCTTCGCAGAGCACGTAAATGCACTTCCTTTGTTACGGTTTCGTGTTTGAAAAAAAAATGTGGGGGCATCGCGTCTCCTTCATTCGATACAACACTTAGAGCGTGCACGTTGGCAGGATGTTTGGTTCTATGCACGATTGGTACATCCTCATGGTCATTTGCGAGCCACCGGTCCTGTTTAGGGTTATGTTTTTGGTCAATGGTGAAGATTTTTGGTCGGAGAAGAATCGAAGATGTCCCGCCGGTTCGCGTCTCAAATACGTGAGGATGAGATGGCAGCAAACCATCCTCTTGATTTTCACGGCCTCCGACAACATTTGTCTGACTTTAAACGTGTAAGACTTGTAGCGCAGTTTTTCGTTAATAATCCGACGCATAGAAGGGACACCCATATTGAATTTGATCGCTAAACGGCGCATCGATAGATTTGGATACTTAAAAACGCAGTTTTGCACCATTTTAATTACTTTCGACGTTCTCACTTCTCGTCGGCGGTTGTAAATCTTCCTTCCTGGTGTTGCACCACCTAGCCCTGTCTTTTCTGCATCTCTGTAGCGTCGGGCAATGTCGAAGACCGTTGCTCTTTAAATCCAGTGATGCTGATAATTTCGGCTGGTTGATGTCCGGCACGAAGCAATTGGATAACGGTTGTTCTTTGGTCATATTCTAGACCCAGCTTGCGCCGGCCGTCCATGATGACAATGTGTTTTTGTTCTATTGTGAGTGGGCTGTCTGCTCACGCAAACCGAAATGAGTTAACGCATTTCGCCTATACAGGGTAGCCCGCTGTATATATATATAGGTGTATATACAGGGTGTTCCTATTTGTGTGGCCAAAACGCTAGGGTATGGTGAGAACTCGGTGAGAAAATCATTTTTGCCAATGGGTGGAAGCCGGGAAAACGTTTTGTTTAGGAGTGAGGATGAAATTTATAAAAGCAGTTATTCAGCTTTTTTTCTTCTACATAGTTGTGCAAAATCTACGTTTGCGGGAGAACCAGTCAACGCACAAAGGAACCGATCATACCGGCGTGTTTGGCGGAAAATTCTGCACAATAAAGTATACATTACTAGCTTGCGTAGCAAAAAGCGAATAGCCAGATTAAGGACAGTCATAAAAAGTCAAAATGTTACGTTAACGCTTTTTTGTGCAACATCGTATTTTTTTCCATTACGACCGAAAATGTACGTTAAAAAGACTACTCTCAGGCAATAGCAAATTTAATGCCCACTGCATTCGTACCAAAGTGATGGTGCTGCGTTACGTAGTTGCCAAGTAACTAAGCTTTTTCGATAGCCATATCGAAAGCGAAGGCATGCATATTTCCATAGGGCGTATGAGAAAGTTAGGTACATATTTTGAGGTTTGGTAGAACTCAACAAGAGAATAAATTTTCCTAGTGGAAGGAGGGGGCGGAAACGTCTTGGCAAATTTTTACGGTTCTGAACGTAAAAACTTGCACGTAAAACATAACAACTATGACTGTCGAAAAAGCTTAGTGACTTGACAACTACGTAACGCAGCACCATCACCTTGATACGAAAATGATGGGCATTAAATCTGCTATTGCCTGAGAGTAGTCTTTTGGACGTGCATTTTTGGTCGTAATGGAAAAAATTACGATGTTGCACAAAAAAGCGTTAACGTAACATTTCGACTTTTTATGACTTTCCTTAATCTGGCTATTCACTTTTTGCTACGCAAGCTAGTAATGTATACTTTATTGTGCAGAATTTTCCGCCAAACACACCGGTATGATCGGTTCCTTTGTGCGTTGACTGGTTCTCCCGCAAACGTAGATTTTGCACAACTATGTAGAAGAAAAAAGGCTGAATAACTGCTTTTATAAATTTCATCCTCACTCCTAAACAAAACGTTTTCCCGGCTTCCACCCATTGGCAAAAATGATTTTCTCACCGAGTTTGACCATACCCTAGCGTTTTGGCCACACAAATAGGAACACCCTGTATATATATATATATATATATATATATATGCATCACGCGTGTTTCATTTGGATACCATGAGTATATGCATGGTCGTGGTTTTTGTTGTTGACGGTCGATCCTCATTCGAGTTTTTCCTGATTGTAGAGTGAGGTAGAAAGAATATAGAGCGTGCGCGACACACTGCAATGATTACTACTACAGCTAGCGTTCGCGTGGTCGCGTGACTCGGTTTCTTGTGCTACCTCACGAGGTCTTCACGAAGTGCAGGGCTATAGTACTGTCTCTCTTTTGCTTGCACTCCTATCTCGCGCTGTTTGACTCTAGTTTTTGTCTGCCCTGCCTGTAGCTAGCCCCCCTTCGAATGTAGAAAGAACGAAAGCGAAAAAGAGACATAGAGAGGGAGAGAGCGATTGACGCAGAATGAGGAGTCTCTCTCTTGATTTCTAGCTACACCTTGCGAAACTGCTCATTGTTTAGCGTTAGCGAAATGTCACGAACCGTCTGTGGTCTATATGGGGCCATTTTCTCTATGCGTCGTCGTTTCAAGTCGTGTGTCCATTGGTTGGTCGGTCGATTTATCTAGTAGCTAGGTGTGGCGCTTGTGTTTGCTTGCTTGCTTCCCTCCATCTCTGATGTTTTTGTGTTCGCCGTGTATTAAGAACCCACAAGGTGACGCGCCCGTTTGCGATTGAAGAACAGCGCTCACAGCAGCAATATTGATCTCGGTTCTCAGCTGCTCTCAGAGTGCTCGTCGGCATTGAACGTATGGAAAGATCCTTCTATGTCTGGTCGGTGACGTTTCAGGCCGTTGAAGGTCCATCGTGAAAGGTCCCGTTGTTGTAGGGCCAGAAACGACTGGCTGTAACGGTTCTTTAACGGACCCTATCGACCGGGTCGGTCGGGTGGGCGTCCTGCTATTTGAGGTGCTGCTATCGGTTCCAGTATAGCAGGACTGATTCGTTTGGTTGTCCGTTCGTTTAATCAGTGTCTCCCATTCATCTTTTGAATTGCAGTGCACAGTGAGTGCTGGCCCAAATTTCATACCGACGAGCGTCTTAAAGCTTCCTATGTATGTACGTTTGCATGTAGGTGAAGTTGTAGGGTCTTTTGTCGTGTTGTTTAAGTATGTATGTATATATATATATATATCATATTTTTTTTTAGAGAGACATTACAATAGAAGCAACGTCGTTTCGAAAGTGTGAACGACGTGCAATCCTACAGGAAAATGAGTTGTTCACAACGTCCACACGAGCAACCTCGTGAGGGTGGATGGACACGCCGCTCCGGGGATTATTTGGTCTTAGAACAAAATGCCTATTAATAAGATTTTGACGCGCCAGCTGTTTAAACATGCGGTAATTGGCATGGGATTGGTATTCGCTAACACTGGGCACTCGCAATGTGACAGACAGCACCGAAGAGCAACTTGTTTCACAAATTTATCTTGCACGCTCTGCAAGAGGTCAAAATCTCTTTTGCTATAGAATGACATTCATACGTGAGAGCATTAAGTCAACTCTTGTACCACTAAAGTTTAATGCAGCCATACGTACACATTAGGATTCTATATACTAAAAAAGCCGCATTATGAGATAGCACACTCAACGACACGCGGCTTTGACAACTAGGTCATGTGAGGTCTAAACTACATGTGGCGGTTGAAAATGACTCTGATGTCTTTTATATAAAGTGAGACTTCAGGAATGAGTTGGTTATTTAGCATATGCTGAAGAGTATCTGGCATTGCCTTATAAACGGCAAGCTTGCATATAGATAATTGCATGCGGTTTTCCATCTGCTCACAAGGATACATCAATCGATTTCTGTCGAATTGCTGTGTTGTTGTCATTATTCGCCTCAACATTGATTTTAAGATCTTCTGCATACAGCTTATATATATATATATATATATATATATATATCATAGCAATATCGGTGTATCATAGCAATGTGCACGTATTTTAAGGTTTGGCAGAATTCGGAAAAAGCTTAGTTACTCGGCACTAGTCACGGCCGCACGCCTCTACTTGATACGTGAATAGGCATTCAATTACCAGGTCCGAGAATTCTTATTGGGTATACATTTTTGGTCGTAATGGAACAATTTTACGTTCTGGAGTGAGAGCGTTAACGTTAGCTAACCATATCGATATATAACGGCTACACAGTAGATTTGTGTAGGAGAAAAAGGCAGATAACTTACATCCAACCTCACTCCAAAAACAAGTGATGTGCCGCCCCACGTCCTATTGTAAAAATTTTTCTTGCCAGTTCTACAAACTTAAAAAAGATTATATTGTTATGATAGAACCCGTATAAACGTTTTTGAAATTATTAAGAATGTGTGTGTTCTGATCTGTTGGTAATTATTGTTGCTTTCAGTACGAGTTTAAGGGCCCGAGCAACTAAGAAGAAGAAGTGACGCTAACATATCCAGTAATGGAATCAAAGTAGTATTAGAAGAAACCGAAATAGTCAGGTGAGTAAAGAGTTTTCACATAATAAATAAACCACAATCTTTCTTATTGCTATTTTATCTATATGTTGTCATATCCTTTGCTATCCGTACAGGCCGTTATATCCGTAAAACATAACCACAAGCAAACCAGTGTTGTATGCCTGGCAAAATTATTATATTGCCTCGTAGCATATTGCAAAGTGTCCAACAAAATAGACAGCTCAATATATGCATTGTGTTTGCTGCTTCATTTTATTGTAATTGTAATATTCTGCTATACCAATGTAGCCAAGGAGATAAGGAAACTTTTCGTTGTGGCTAAGTAACAAAAAACACATATTAAATTTATTTATATTACTTGTATTATATTGTTTTGAGGTTTAACTTTACTCTTAGTTATGGTAGCAATCAACTATTATTCCACAGCCCCGCCTATAGAAAATATGTTTCCCCAACCCGCTGCGAAAATAGGCAGTCATAATATAGTTATGAGATTATCAACAAATCAAGTATTAAAACTAGAGTCTTAACGTCAAGATTTTTGGCATGTTTGACATGGTAATGGTCGATACCGTGCGTGCAATATCTAGTATATTCTAGTTTACATGAACTCTTGAATTTTTGCGAATATGTGACGATCGGTGCTGAACTTTTTCTTGAGCAGACAACAGCTCTGTGTTTTTTGAAGTTTCTGGTTGAATATCGGTTTACGTGTCCCTTCTTGTAGCCTTTCAAGTAAGCACGATAATAGCGATTAACAACAGCGCTTTGCTAATTTCGATTGTTGCTTATGTTTATGTTATGTGCCTTTCAATAAGTATACACATTATTTTTCAATTAAGCTGACTAAATGCGAATCTTAAATACAACTGGCTCCTTGCGACCATAATAATATTTAATAGCGGAACGTAATCTACGATATATATATATATATATATATATATATATATATATATGTCGAAGGCTTAAAAGCAATACAAATTAAGTATTTATATATGCAGATGAAACGGATTTTTTTTAGCAAAAAGATTTGTCTCTCATTTTATAGCGAGTGAAGATATTTTATTTAAAGTAACGGCCCTCGATAGCTATACACTGTGCCTACCTTTTGGGCAACTTGAGGGTTTCTCGCCAAAAGAAGTCCGTATCTTTAGAGGCAAACCAATTACCTACCTATTTTCGGACGTTTTCGTACGAAGTTGCTGCTAAGCCAGAACATGACCTAGCGATACGAAAAGATGGTAATCGAATGGAGTCAAGTCTGGCAAATTAGCGAGGTGGAACAGGGCATCTCTCTGACGAGTTTTTGTGAAGGCGCGTTGCTGTGGAGTCAATGCCTGGTTTAAATCGATTATTTGTTTACTGTAGCGAGCAGTATCAACGGTTTCACCAGGTTTTATAGATGCTTGTTCTATAGTGGAGGAAAGAGTTCTTCTTGCACTTGCGTGACATCTACGTTAACCCAAGCTTGCAATTCGGTATCGACAAACGCATTTTGAAGATTTTCCGCGTTTTTCGTTGTCCAGCCCGAAATTGCCAATGTTAAACTTTTAAAACACTGTGATCTGTCGAGAGCATTCTCGCTGTAAGCTTCGACGAGCATTGAAAATGCTTCGGCCGCATTTTTTTTAATAATAACAGAAAATAAGAGCCGATAATTAATAAGCTGCGCGAAATAACGTTGGCCGTGGACGTAATCCATAGTAGAGTATATCAAATATTGCATAAACATTTATGTAGGAAAAAATTAAAGCCAAGTTGTTACCACACGAGCTAACAATCAAGAAAACACTGGCACGAGTGTCAGTGTCGAAAAATGATTTGGAACTTTAATACGAAATCCGCAGGATGTTTTTAAGCCGACGAAACCTGTGTCCACCACGTCACCCTCGAACAAGAAGATGCCACTAAAGACCGTACGCGATAAACGACTTCCCACCAGGATGAACAGGGCATATCTCGCCCGGAAAGGTTGTGGCGACTGTCTGGGATTCAAACGATGCTTTGTTAGGCTACTACATTCCACAGAAAGAGCAATCACTGGACAGTGATTTACGCATCACTCTTGGCTGGCTAATATCTTGTTCAGTTCTCACGGTTCAATTCTCGCAGCCCAAGGGATGGAAGCGCGATCATTGTCGATCAATCGACCCAGCAACAGATGCCTGACACTAACTGAACGGTTCAGGCACCCAATGATGGTCAGTTTCCTATAGGGTTTTGGAACCCTTATCAGATGCCGTTGTGCCGTTGAGGTACCCGAGCAGCATACTGCGGCGACAGCAAGCATCTTTCTAGAATCGCCAACAACGTATCATTCAGTTCAGTCGGAAACGTAAAGGTGCTCCTGCTGCAATAGCCGTTTCGACTAAAGTAAGTGAAGAACTCTCGATGGTTCTCGAGGCAGATGGAATCAAGCCCGAATTTAGCCGCCCTGCACTCTGGCTTACGTGGCGTTATAAGCGTGTAAGCTAATCTAAACCCGAACGTCATTCAACATTGCGATTTGGACAAGTTCATAGACACGGATCTTATAGACTTTTTATCGAGCACGCTAAACTTCGATTCAGGTGACCTCGGGATAGAGAGAGTCTCTGCGAAACACTAACTAGGCAGATTCTGACTTGCGTAGTTCATTCCACCATTCAGCGGTAGCGAGTAAAACCTTGGTTTAACAGGCAATATATACAAGGCTCAAAAAGTGTGTGAAGCTTATTCTTTCTGACCTTCTACCGTTCTAAGATAAGTGAAGTCGACAATAGGGTCAGCAAGTGGCAGGCTAATACCTTAAAATGGGGCCCAGCTCGTATGTATTAAGAGCCGAGAAGCCGAAAGATGATTTAAGCAACAGAATGCCAAGGCTTACAAATGGATTCTTCAGACAAAAGGGAGGATTGCATGCCCCTTTCGTCCACACTTCTACACAAGCGGAATCACAACGTGACAGTGCTTCATGGGCCCGTACAGCGAAATGACCATTCCGAGAAACCGTCTACTTAATACGAATACTTATATACGAATGCAGAGAAACCGTCTACCTTATACGATTGCGATTTTGCCTGGAGAGGGGTTTCATAGCAAAGTTGCATCTATAAACTATTGTTGTCGTTGCTCTAAGCTCGGCGCCGGCGAAAACAATGAGCCGCCGCGGGTGGTCAATGTTTGCAGTTTTTGTGAATTTCAAACCAGCCTTTGATATTGCGCCTTGCAACGCTGCCCTCTGGAAACTGGCAATATATGGCGTGCCACCACGCTTTCTCAAGCTAGTGCCGAACATCACAAAAGTGTACAGACAGTGGTTGTTGCACACAGCGATAACCTCACTCCAATTCTGTTTTCTGTAAGTGTCAGTGAGTTGCCGGCGATTGTGAAACAGAAGCACCCGTCTGTACAACTCGTCCAATATGGTGATGCTGTTACTACTGCTCTACTATGAAGCCGCTTTCATATTTAGCAAGCGTTGGCCACTCTTGCAAAGTATGTGAGCGATACTTCGCTGGAGATAGGTATTTCCAAGACAAAAGTAATGAAGTTCCGTCGAGACGGTCGCCTTGCAATAGCTGATAACACAAAGTTTCACAACCAACCTGTAGAAATTGGCAATCATTATTCATATTCACACGCTCACACCGAGCGGTACTTTGTTCTCCAGACGTATAGAGGAAAAGGACACGCCAAGCGATTCGTAAGGCGCTGATCGCCACAAAATCATTTAATAATCCAATCATTGCGAATGGCTTTAGTTGATTTGAAGGTTGCCCCTCTAGCAAGTTAGGTAATTGAGCTCATCTAGAAACATCTCAGAGCTTCGAGCTTTGACGAACTCGACCGCCTGAAGGCAACGTATGTTAAACGGGTTATGGAATTTTACAGAAGCAGCTGCAGCCCTTGGTGTGTCTGTCAATTGTCTTCTCCTGCCGCCAGAACCTTTTCGGTTAAGATATGCTTTTTTAAAATCCTGGTGGCCTTTTGCCCGGTGCGGTCTGCTCCCCTGTGGCAGATTCCCGTTTTGGATTGAAGTGGTGATCCAGGTTTCGCCGGCGGTTACGAATCGGCCCACAAAATCCTGCGAATTTCGTTTCAAATGTTGCAAGTTGCTCTCCGAATTTACTACCTCATACTACCTCTTTTAAATGAGGTAATTTACGTGGTTGGTACTCTACGACGGTGCAATAGTGATCGGCAAACTACATATAATTTGGCTTGAACTTTTATTGCAGTTAGACTTTAAATAAAAATATTATATTGTTACTGGAGGTTCCGACATGTTATAGTTACGCGACCTGTTACAAACGCAATTTGAAACCAATTCATATGGTACTTAGTTTGCTTACTTCGAGGGAACGTCTCTTGCCGGCGCTGTATCCGGCATGAGTTTTTTGAAATTGTAGACAGGAGATGCTACGAACTTTTTGCTCGACCTAGTATACTTGTTTTCTCATAAGGATATGTAGATTATGTCGACGATTGGGCAATCATATTTTTTCCAGATATATCATTGGCCGCTGACTAAGTGTCTCTCATTGTTGGCTGTGAACTGTGCATACTGCAGAAGGATTTCTGGGAGTGGGATGAGACCGCGAATACCTTGCTGAAGCATCCCGTATACCGGATATTCTACGTGTCGCATGACTCTGCCGATCTCAAGATATTTTCGTTCATCTCTCGCGAAGGCGGCACCTCCGTCTTCAAGTGCAACGTCTTCAAGGCCGTCAAAAAGGTGAGTCAGGGCAGCTTTACGTCCGTCCTTACCCCTGGCCCCCCGGTAGCCAGGATTACCTGTCTTGGACCTTGTCGTTGGTAAGGTGTGAGACCTGGCAGGATGTCGTCACAAGTTGTTCTACTCTACACAAATGAGCGACTGGTTTTAAGAAAATTTAAATACTATGTAGAACCCCTGGCAATTTAGCTGACATTATTAGCCCCCTGCCATTTAGTCATCGTGCCGGGCAGTGTTGCCGCATTTCTCAGCGTTGGCAAGAAGGACACAATCGCCGGGTAAACCAAGAAAGTCCCTTGGTTTACCCGGCGACTGTCTCGAAGCAATTTAATCTCGTTAGCTATCCTGGAGAGTTCCTATGAGAGTCAGAGACCCAGACTTTAGGACTTCGCTATCCTGAAGTTCATGCACATCTGGTGACATGCAATGTCCGTGACCTCGTGTATTGATGCTACGACAACTCGTCTATTAGGCCAGCAACAGTTAATTGACAGTCTCCAGAGATCTCGGTCCAGCGACAAATTTATACCTTCACCCGTAAACCTGCTTGCCAAGAAGGACAAGAAGGACTTCAGAGAAATTTGTTTTTTCAAATGTTAAAGGATCGGAGGGACAAAGTATGGGTTTGAGGCCTTGGAGCGAGTTTGCCCCCTTCAAGTGGTAGGGGAGGGTGGATTAGTCTAGGAGCAGCCCTTGCATTAGTTTCGTGTGAATGTGGATTACCTTCGTGTTGTGGGTGGCTGCTTTCGTGGTCAGTAAGGACTTGTCGCATTTGCGAGGGTTGAGCTTGAAGCCACTGACCTGTCTAACACCCGTTGTCTAACATTCTCGGCAGCAACTCCAACTACAACGACAAGACGGCGTTTTCCTCTGCCGCAAAGGCAGTCATTTAAATACCAGACTTCGATCTCTAGTCTGTCAGAAGTCAATCTACTAGGTCTTCAGGTTGATATCCAGATAAAATGATAGGGCCCAGCGGTTCGCCCTGTTTGATATATATATATATATATATATTCCGGACATGGCGACTCGCTGGCCCGGCATTATATTTATATATATATAGAACAATTTTTCGCTTTCTGCGAGCCTGACGTGCGTACGGCTGTCTCAGCTTACGTCATTTAGGTCTAAGAGCAACGACAACATCATCATCAGAACAGACGTCTGACACAGATATAAGTAATCATTGCACTTTCCATGTTATTATGACTCGATTTAGTTGTGCAAACAGCGTCTGTCTGCGTGCGACCCGTAGTCGCGTTGTTGTAGCATTGCTACGGTAACTATTAATAATACGGCCACTATTATGACCAAACTAATATCGCTGCTTGACTGCCATTTAGTAGTAGTAGTAGTAGTAGTTCGGCTTAACTACAACTGGTAAGTACTTACAGTCTCTCTCTCTCTCTCTATGCTATCATTTGTGGCTGTCTGTGTGAGCGTCTGTCTGTCTGTGTGTTGGTCAATGAGCAGCTTTTTTAGAGTAGCCAATGTTTCTTTTGCTGTCCGAGGCAGGCGACCTGGGAAGATGAAGGGGGATAAGGGGATGAGGTGTAGGGAAGCGGGATGGGGAACGGGAGAAGGGGGAAGCTCATAAATAAGCACTAGTACAGTGGCTTGAGTTGCTGCTGCTGCTACGAGTCGATTCGGAGGGCTGATGTATTTTATGAGCGAGCTTGATCGAGATGACATGTTATGCAGTCGACGGCGGATGGAGACATACGCAGCGTTTTCGATATCTGGCCGCGCCGCCACAGTCTAGCCACTGCAGAGGCGGCGGCGGCGGCTAAGGCTGAGACTCTACCGGCTGACAGTGAGTAACTGACGCACGATTGCCGGCGGCTTGGGGCCTGGCCGCTTCCGCCTACTACTACTACCGTCTGAAGGCTATTAGAGTTTCGCGCGAGATCATCATCATCATCATCATGATCTTCGAGAGGTTTGCGCCGTTTTTCTTTTCTACTCCAACTTCTCCTTGTTCTTCTTTCTCTTCCTCTTCGTTTGATTTCAGCGCTTTGCTTTTCGGCTCAATCGGCTCTGTACGTGCTATATATATATATATATATATATATATGTATATATACGTATATATATATATATATATATAGATCCTCAATGTTCTTATGTTTTGTGTGTTTTTCTACGTCATTTGCGTCTCGTTGCTCGTGCTTGGCGGCTTTTTCACGCGTATTTGTGCATCTGTATCCGGCTGCTTTTCCTACTCTGCGCCAAATCAATCTTGCGTGTGCATTTTTGTTCGAGCTTGTTGTCGCTTTTATTGTTGTTGTTGTTGTTGTTGTTGTTGTTGCTTTTCCGACGTCTGATTTTTCTATTTTTCGTATCATCTTTCTTCTTATGCTCTTCTTCTCTGCGTTCATTGTTTTTGTTGTTGTTGTTGTTGTTGCTTTTATTGTTATTGCTGTTGTTGTTGTTGCTTTTCCGACGTCTAATTTTTCTGTTTTTCATATCTTCCCTCTTCTTATGCTCTTCTCCTCCTCCTCGTCATACACTTTCTCAGTGACGACTACGGCGAGCGATCTCTCGTCGGACCTAACTCAGTCCAGCCTCGGCGCGCGCTCTCTCTTTATCGAGTGCTTCAGCTGGACGAGCATCGTCCCAGCCTTATTTGAGTTCCTTCATGTTGGCCGCGCTGGCCGCTGCGAGCGCCGTCCATCGTGCGTCCTTCCTTCCGTTCGTCCGTCCGTTCGTGAGGTCCGTTCGTCGAATTTGGGAACAGGGTGGCCAGTCTTTTACTGGTGTGACGTTGGCCTGTGTGTGACGTCTTCAGCGGCCTCGAGTACGGGCGGCCTGTCGCTCTCGCGTTGGGGTTGCTGCTATTGTGTCGAAGCGGCGGCTGCTGCTGCTGTTTCAGGGCGCCTTCTAGCGCGGCGCTTTCAAGGACCAGTTCGGTTTGCGGTGGCCGGCCCGTTTTAGTCTGCAGCAGCAGCAGTGCGATGACCATGCGTTGACGCTGATCTGTCAGTATTGCGTTGGGTAGTGGTGATGGTTGTTGCTGTTGTTCCATATACAGAGAGATGAAAAAGGGGCGCTATATCGAGGGAGGAAGGACGCTACATGTTGTGTCATCGGGACGACAGTGGACAGCAACCACAACCACAACAGTAACAACAACACAGCGGCGACAACACAACAACAACGACAACAACGACAAAAGCACAGCGGCGACAACACAACAACAACAACGACAACAACAATACTGCAACGACAACGCAACAACAACAACAGTAGCAGCAACAAAAATAACAGCAACAACAACAGCAGAGGCAACAACACCATCATCATCAACAACAACAACAACAACAAGTGCAGCAGCAAGGACTGCAGCGAAGCAGCCGCGGCTGTACTGTTGTTAAGGTCAATATCGCTGCCGATACACAGCGGTGGCTAAGCATAGCTTCACGGCCGCCGGCCATAATGTCACGAGCGTGCCGCCGGCTTCAGCAGCAGCATCAACAGAATCGCCACGTCAGTTGTCGTCGTCGTCGGTTGTTGTTGTTGTTGTTATCGCTGTCGTTATTGTCGGCAGCCTTAGCGTGACGTGAAGGTCGACGATGAACCCACGGCGAGGTGGCGATGAGGTTCTCCTACGAGCAAGCTTCGGCAAATGTCACTTACGACGGCGAGGTTTCTTTTTTTTATTTTTCCCTTACCCGGCAACGTTTTACTGTCAACCTCGTCGTCGTCGTCGTCGTCGTTGTCGTCGTTGTCGTCGTCTTCATAATCATTTATATTAGGCGGTCAGTGGCGGTCACTCTTATGTAAGCACGCTCTACTCTACACTGAACAATGACTGTGTTTGTCGTTAACGCGACAACAAAACGTGTTGCTGTTACAAGCTGTCCATAGTACACAGCCGCTGTTCTGTATGGCGTTGTTAAAACGTTGGCCTAGGCATTTTATTTTCATAATGGTAATACTTTTTTAAATTATTATTATTGATGTTTGTTTATTCACCATTATTGGTAGATTCTCACTTATTAATTTTATTATTATTATTATTATTATTATTATTATTATTATTATTATTATTATTATTATTATTATTATTATAACGGCTAGGGCTATTTCACAAATTGTGAAAGAAAGAAAATAAAATGTCACACTAGATATCGGACACAGTGTGTGTGTGTGTGTGTGGCTGTGATATCTTCAAAGTGTGACATCGAGTTTAGTGGTACTGACATGTCAACAATGGCAGGCGATAATCCCACCTCGTCATCGACTGATGATTCATCTCGTCAGTCACCATCACGAACTCGACTTCAACGATTGACTGTCATTGGTTTTGAGAGAAGGCGAAAAAGAAGAAGGAGAAGAAGAAGACACAGACATAGACGTTGTACCAGCGCGGCGGGTAGGGGCACAGTACTCAGTAGAAATAGCAGGACGCTGCAAAAAGTAAGGTGGGCACGTGGAGGCTTTATTCATCAACAATAGAAATGAGCTGAATATCAAATACTATTGTATTTAATATTTTCCTTAGAAGACAACTGGTCTATTGCGTTTGCTTCAGAGAGAGAGAGAGAGAGAGAGAGAGATAATGTTCAGTTTAAAAAGTCTTGTATTGGCTTGCTTGACTAGTCAACAACAGAACATACGATTACAGTAAGACTATCGTCCGTCCCCCCTACGGGCTTGGAATTCATCCTGAGGTATATCTTCAATGAGGCACCGAGAGCCGGACATGTTGAGATATCTACGGAAGTTTCTCCAACCACAGTCCTTGTGGCAGCATGGCTGTCTGGCCACCATCCTGAGATATATCTTCAATGAGGCACCGAGAGCCGGACATGTTGAGATATTTACGGAGGTTTCTCCAAGCACCATCCTTGTGGCAGCATGGCGGCTGACTCTCAGTGGTATGGTTTATCATTTATTCTTATTGAGCATCGCTCAAGAACAATTCGATCAACTTCGATTGGGGATCGAACCGGCGACACCCTAGTAGATGACATATAGATGATGAATGGCGCACTAGTCACCCTTTCCCAGACCACGAGTAGACAATACACTCTATCTCTCGCTGGGTCGACGCCTACGAAACGCCTACTATTCGAACAAAGATAAAGCCGGCCGCTCGAACATGCAAATATACTACGTTTTACACCAATGAAAGTTGCAATGCCGATACTCGGGCCTAAATATCATCAGATGATATGTGTGTCAATCTGTGCCTGCAGTTGTCGTCAGAGCTGCCGGAATGAGGGAAACGGTCAAGGTCTGCTGCTGCTGCTGCGTATGGTATAGGTTAAGCTGTTCTAGAGTTTGCAAATCTTAATCTTGTTTGCTTTGCTGTAGATGTCTCCAGGATCCGCCGCCGCCACCAGAGGGTGTTTTTGATGTCGACGACACTCTGCCGACACTCTCTTCTCACTGAACTCAGAGTACTTATCTTATGAGCTTGTGAATACTTGTCAGGGTGCACGCGTTTCGTTGGATTTGTCAGCGTTGCAAGCGTTTATCGTTTGCGGGGCCGCTGGCTGATGGATGGGCGCGCCGAGTTCTAGACACCGGATCGCCGGAAAGCGACATGAGAGCTTTGCCGCCGATAGAATAGAGAGTGTAAGGGAGCCAGAGACATATATATATATATAAAGCGAGATGGAGAAAGAAAGAGAAAGAGCGCGATAAAAGGCTGCTCCTATATTTGTGCTTGCTCGCACCGTCGCACAGTCGGGCTGAAGGGAACAGAGCATGTGTTTGACCACGTGTTAGCAGCACTTTGCCATCACAATGGGCTATTCATAGGATTGACGGTTTGCCTGTTCTAAAGACTGTGTAAAAGCTGCTCAACCAGCTGACAGGTGTCCACTATATATATATATATAGCCAGAATAAAAACGTAATTCAAATTCCAATTTGACGGAAACAACTGCGAATAGGGCGCGATTATTGAGGGTTCGCTGTTATGTCATTGATGATGATCATAATTTTTAGTAACAATAATATATATATATATGAATTTTGCGGTATTTAGATTTACGTGGTGTGTGGGTGTGTCTGTGTTCTACTACACCGTTATAGCGTAGCTGGGGCCACAATACACATGAGTCGAGACCGGTGGCGTGGTGGGGTGGTGCATTCCTCTGCGCCTCGCGACCGGAGGAGACAGATAGGTGCGCGGGTTCGAGCCCCATCGTTGCACCGATTTGTATTTATGGGGGTCCGTCTATGAAGCAATGCGAAAAGCTGCGCGTTCCAACTTCTGTGAACGTTAAATCTTGGCTGAGGGTCAGCCCGAGAACTTTGAGTCGAGAAGAGAGAGAGAGATCGAGAAAAATGGTAAGAAAGAGCAGCGCATACACGATTTATTTACGCCCATTTGCAAAGAAAAGCACGAAAACATAGGAAAGTAGGTATCCGCAGTCGTGGTTATTGTCGTCGTCGTTGCTACTGTTGTTGTTGTTGCTGCTGTTGTTGTCGCTATTGTTGTTGCTACAGTTGTTGCTATTGTTCGCAGTTGTTGCTATTGTTCGCAGTTGTTGTTGTTGCTACAGCTGTTGCTATTGTTGCTACTGTTGTTGTTGTTGCTTTAGCTACTGTTGTTGTTGTTGTTATTGTTGTTACGTCTCTCATTGTGGGCCTTGTTCCGAAGGAGTCGAATTTTTCTCAGCGTGTCATCATCGAGCAACAACAGCTGAAATCTGATAGAGTGATGACACATGAATGGACAGACGACGAATGACGGATGACCTCCGGGTTAGTCAAGTCCGGAGGAGTTTTCCAAGCTGAGACTACAATTCGAATCCGCAGCAAACGTGCGACGGTGCGCGTGCTTTGTTTTCGATTGTGTGCAAGTTTGGTGGTGACGCAGCTGTCGTCGTCATGACCGCGTTGCGGCTAGAGTGCCAGATTGCTAGCAATGCTGGTGGTGGTACATGGTACTGAAAAGGGCAGACGGACAAGTTGCTGGAACACATCTGCTGACTTGCTGACTCTCGACATGATTGAGACATGTGCTGTTGACCTGCGCTGGTGTCCGACTGAACATCGCGGCCTCCATTATTATTATTATTATTATTATTATTGATGACGCTGCTGCTGCTCATGATGATGATGGCGGCAATTAGACGTTACGTCTCTGCCGTTGCAATTCACACGTCTCGTAGAGTGACCATGCTAGTGGTCGAAATGCTGTTGAAAATGTGTCAACGCTGGTCATACCTGCGCGTTCTGTTCTTTCTATACCAACTGAATATGGTTGCCATGCCGGCTTTTGAGCAACAGCATTTGATGCTGTGAGGTTAATACACTCTGTGCTCCCAAGTAGTAATAAGGCTGGATAATACCAATAATCCTGTAGTCAATCTTTAAACATGGCATATGTAGCAACATAATTGTCATCTTGAATGTCATTGTAAAAGTGATACTAGCGCGAATGGTGCAGAAGACGGAGAAGGTTCACGGGTTCTTCTTCCGTTCTGCCGGAGAAAATATTTTCTGCTCAATGTTTTTCCTACGTGAGCTGACGAGCAGATGCTGAACGATATATATATATATATATACAGAATTAGTCCAACAAACTTTTGGATCTAGTACAGCTCGGCGACAATTTTTTTTCATTGAAATAAGGGGCGGAAATATATTATTTTGGAGTGAGAGTGAATTACCAAAAGTAATTGTATCAGGCTTTTTATTCTAGCATATCTTCACTAAACATGGCTAATTAGAGAAATATTCTTTGCAAGCACCTTAATGACGGATTACTACGCCGAGGATGATAATGATAGATGCCCTGTTATATATATATATATATATATATATATATATATATAGACAATACTAATGAGAACAGCTTAATTTTTACAGAAGGGAACAAATACAGCATATGCTCAGGTGAATATGTTTGAGTATAAAAACTATGATCGATAAAACCGCAAAACAATTATCCCGGCCAAAGTTTAAATTTGAGTTAACTATATGTCAATACTATTATAGCGTTTACGTTTAGAGAAATGTTCCAGAATGTAGAACGAAGCAGAGTGATATATATCACCTCTCTCTCTCTCTCTCTCTCTATATATATATATATATATATATATATAAAACAAAAAGTGGCATTGGAGTATATATAAATATATAAGAAAAAGACATCGATAGATAGAAAGAAGAAAAGTGAGAGAGAAAAAATGGAAATGTTTGATTGATCTACAGATTGATTCATGTCTGCTGCTGCCCCGCCACCACCACCACCACCAGCAATGGCCTTTCCGTTGCCGATCTCTCTCTCTCTCGTAGTCTGGCGGTAGCTCTGACGGTCACTTGCCTCTTCAAACTAGTCTATGGGCTATTTTTAGCCCTCCGAGAGCTAGCTGGTTGCAACTGCCGATTGTCGTCTGTGGCCGCGGTCGGCCGCGGTCTCTGACCGTTGCTGTTTCCTCCGTCGTTGAGTCGTCGTCGTCGTCGTTGTCAGTTTTTCTCTCGAGTTTATTTGCTCGTTCTTTTGCACCTTACCCTGCTGGTTACCCTCGAATTGCGTCTCCCCTTCTGGAGGCTGGCTGGCTGGCTGGCTACCTTTCCTTTCCCCACCTGGTCATCTTTCCCCTTATCGTTTGCCCTTTCTACACACCCTCACCGTACACCTTATCCGACGCCGACATCTGACGTCTCCACATTATGAGCGAGAACAAGAGAAGAACGGCAGTTATTGTTGTTGTTGTTGTCGTTGTTGTTGTTGTTGTTGTCGGTATTGTGGTGGTGATGATGATGATTATGCAGTAACAACGGACGCTGTAGTGGCTATCAGGAAAACGCAGTACAGAAAGTGCAGGATGGAGTCTTCTGAGGCGGTCGAAGACGAGCGAGGCGAGGAAAATGGTGTTTTTCTCGCCTTCGTCTTCAGCCACTTCATCCTGCCCGACCACGATGATGGTGTTCATTACTGACGGATTGATGAACGCTAATCATCATCGTCATCATCATCATCATCAACAACAGCAGCAACAGCAGCAGCAGTAGGAAACACAAACAAGAAGAACAAATACTACTTTGCACTGGTTGGCGTGCTAGTGATAGCGCTCGTACGCGGTGTCTCTGCAATAGATCTGAATATTCGTGTTTGTTTCGTGGTGGCAGCTGAAACATAAGCAGCCGTAATGATGGTGGCTGTACTGTGTCGTGGTATTAATAGTAGGCCAGCACGGAAAACATACACCAATGGCAATGGACCTGACTGAGGACACACAGACACCCTAGCGGGCCAACAGCGAGAAGAGGAGGACAGAGAGATTGGAGACATCGAGGGAGAGAGAGATAGATCAAGAACTCGCAACTGGTCTGTGACCACTGTTGTTGCCGCCACGGTGGCCGTTTTTGTTGTTATTGTTGTTGTTGTTGCTGCCGCTCGAGTAGCTTTTCTTGAGCTAGAAGAGCTTGAAGTAGAAGAACAAGAAGAAAAAGAGCTGTGATGGGATGGTTAAGCTTTAATACGAATACGAGCCGGAATGGCTGGCATCAGTCGACGACTGGTGATGGCAAACCTTTTGTCTTTTCCCTCACGCCGCCCATATCTAGTGGCCGTTAGCATGACCGTTGTGGTTGTTGTTGTTGTTGTTGTTGTTGCTGTTGTTGTTGTTGTTGTTGTTGTTGCTGTTGTTGCTGTTGCTGTTGTTGCTGTTGTTGCTGTTGTTGCTGTTGTTGTTGTTGCTGCTGTCTTTGTTGTTCGGCATCGGCTACTGTTATTGCCATTGCCGCTGCGCTGGTTGTCGGTTGTCTGATGAAAATTATAATGATGATGATGAGGAGGATGAGAACAACGACAACAACAGCAACGGCGACGACGACAACAGCAACAACAACAACAATGGCGAGAACGCAATAGCCGTCGTGTTTCATGAAGTCGCCTGCACTGGTGCTCGTCGAGTGGCAAGAAGGTCGTGAAGAGGAGGTGCGGTGTGTTCGAGCCTGCGAACAACGATGCGAAATGTCACGCTGTCTTGCGATCAGTGCGATGGGTGGTGCGACCGGCCCTGCTTCTGTTCCGACTGCTTTGAGCCGGCTGTCGGCGTGCCCACTATCGTTGTTGTTGCTGTTGTTGTAGTTGTTGCTACTGCTTAAAGCGTTGCTGTTGTTATTGCTAATGTTGTTGTTGTTGTGGTTCGTGTTGTTGTTGAAGCTGTTGATGGTGTTGTTGTTGTTGTCGTCGTTATCATCGCTGCCGACGCCGCCGTCGTTGATCTCGAGAGCTCGACCCTCAACAGAGCTCTGTCGTCAAGGTGTTGTCATTGTTGTTGGGTTAGCTTGGTGGTGGACACGACAACACGTACATACATACATATGTATGCATGCATGCATGCATGTATGTGTGCCTGCCTACATACAGGAACGGGCGCAAGAAAGCCTGCCCTCGGAAGGTATCGTACACGTACTTGAGGATGTTGTTATCTCGTGTTGCTGCGCGAGTCGGTGCTACTGCTGCTGCTGCTACTGTTGTTGTTGTTGCTGTTGCTGCTATTGTTACTGTTGTTGTTGTTGATCTTGATGATGATTAGCTGATGATTCCCGGTCGAACTTGCCAGCAGCCGGCAGGTGAAACGAAATGCACCCGACGTCGCGGATGCTGACAATGTGCGATGTGTGCAGACTTTCGATGCCGTTGTTGTTGTTGTTGTTGTGACTATTGATGTTGATGTAGCTGTTGTTGTTGTTGTGGTAGTTGATGTTGTTGGTGTTGTCATAGAAGTCGTGGCCAATTGTTGTTGCTGTTGCTTCGCTGCTGCCTGCATCACCCCTGGCTAGTTGGAGAGTTAATCTGTGGGCGCGTTGAGATTCGCGTACAGCAAGCAGCTATCGCTATAGCTGCCGTGACGGCCGTGTTCGCGGCAACAGCTACGGAAGTAGCTGTCGTTGCGTAGACGATACAAGACAGCTAATCGACATACAGTCGCGCACGCTCGCCGGCCAGCCAGCCAAGAAGAGCCTCCGAGCCACAGAGACAAAGGGGGACAAACTGCCAGTTCGTTCAGACACTAAGGCCCAAGTGTCAAGATAGGGGGATAATAAGACACTAGCCAGGTAGTGGCCAGTCAGGCGTCAGCCAATGGATGAGTGCTCGTGGCGAATGAGCCTTGTTATTGTGAATCGTTGTCGTTGTTGCTGTGCTTATTACGCTGTAGCAAACAACAACAACAACAGCAGTAGCAGCAACAATAACAAACAACAACAATAGCAACAATACAAACAACAACAGCAGCAGCAGCAGTGACAGCAACAACAACAACAGCAGCAACATAATGATGACTTGCGATGATGGGGTGTTGGTAAGTCCAACTTATGAATAGTGATACCGCCGATGCTGTGGTTCTTCATCGATTTTCTTTCGTTCGAAGTTCTCTCGTCGCCAGGCTGCACGAACTTCACTCGCAGTCCAGCAACCCTCTTCTTATTCCCTTGTGTCTGTGCTCTGTCGTTTGCGTATGGTCGACTGGTTGTGACTAGTACGTTTGTGGGGTCGATATGACAATACAGCTGTCGGCTCGACCCGCGACTGTCTGGGACGCCGGACGACCAGCGCGTTGGCAAAGTGTGCGTTCTCCCTAATCTGTGTTTGCACGAGTTCGCCTAGTGACTCGTCTGATCTGCCATTGGCGATATCTCGTGGTGGCTGTTGCGACTGTCATCGTTGTCGTGGTCTTCCTTCGACGACTACGATGACGACAACAACAATCACAACCATAACAATAATCACAACAGCAACAATCACACCAACAACAACAACAATCCAACAACAACAACAACAACGACGACGACGTAAATGAACACGCGGCATTAACAAGTTGTTGATTATTGGCGGCTTTGCGGCGGCGAGGTGGATCAAACGGCCGTCCCGCAACACAGTGACCCAAGACGAATCAAGACGACGAGAAGGAAAAAGGGGGAATAGAGGGAAATAGAGAACGTGCCGTTACTACGACTCGGATTATTAGTAGAAGAAGAAGAATAAGAAGAATATGGGGTCTCGTTGTTAGTATTTCTAGGGCTTGCCCCGATAGAGAAACGATAGGGCAAAGAAGATCCTTCTTCGGGCTTCGAGCGGGCGATCGACAGCGCGCGTCTCTGGATACGACTGGTGTACGGCTAGTATACCAAAGAACGTCAGCAAAACATGACATAGGAGACATGCTGAACAGGAGCGCCCTACGACCAGTGTGGTAGTGGTGGTGATGGTGGTGGTGGCGGTGCAGTGCTTATAGTGTCACCGTTCGAGTCGAGCCTGACCCACAAAGACTACTAACCCAGTATCAAAAACGAATAATTACCGACTACCACTACTAACATCAGGGACTGTTCGTTTGCAAAGACAACAACAGCAGCAACAACAACAACGACAACAATACCAGCGATAGTCGCAGCAGCAAAAATCGGGGCACAATGTCTTCATTACGCACGCGAGTAGCGCAATAGAACGAGACGAGAGACTCTGTTGGGGCTGCTAACGTGAACCAGCTCAGGTGACCGCATCAGTTTTGAAGGTTCTGCTACTGCTGCTGCCATTGCCGCCACCGAGTGATCGTTCAAATTACGAAGCCAAACTCCATCCACCATGATCGTCAATTTGATCATGTCATGAACAAGAGAGACTTGTTCCTTTCCCTTGACCTTTGTGCAGTGTTCGGTGTCTCCGGCGCATTCGGTGTCGACGACGTTCGATCATCCTTCAGCTTTGCGACGAACCCTTACCGACTTGACGGTAGAGAGGAGTAGCACACTGCTACACCTCTGCCCAACTACTAGCATTAACCATTTGGACGTTAGCCGCAATTGCCGTTGGCCGTGCCGTCAGCAACGCGTCATTAACGTCGTCTCCCAACCTCTAATGGTCGAAGTCGCAGTACGCAGCCAACGGGAAACTCGGCTGAATGAATGAAGAAGTGTGGCGTTTTTGAAATCTAATCCTCGGCTGGCAAAGTGAGTCTCTCAAGAACAAGGACAAGGCTAGCTAGAATGGCCATTACGGACACACTCGTGAGACGGCTCACTCTCGGAAGACGGAAGAAGCCCGAAGCCGACGTCATGCAGGATGGCCACGTCCAGTCGCAGCCGTTCTTGCCGCCGACGCCACCAATAGGCCCTTTCAATTGGTCGAGTCATTTGCGCACGTATCGTAGGCACACGCCAGCGGCCACTACCCACCTCGAGTGTCCGGCGACCGAGAAACGGCAGTCCAGCTTACGCCGAGCGGTGCCCCTCGATGGCAGTCGGCCGGCGACAAAGAAACAGTTGTCCTTTCAGGAGCCCGAGAGGACATGCGACAAAGTTCGCATCCGAAGAGCTCCGGCAGTAAGCAAGTGTCAAAGCCCTGTCGACCGAAGCCGACTGCAGCGGCCCTACGTCATTACAGAGCAAGACCACGACATGACGACGACGATGACGATGAGGAACAAACGGAACAAGAAGAAGAAAAAGGAAGAGACAATACGGCGTACTTCTACTGAGGAAAAAAAGCCTCTTTCCTCTACAGAATCTTCAAGCAGTTCTGAGTCGTCGGACAGCTCTGATGACCTCGGTTTCGATCTTGAAAAGATCAACTCGGTTAAGGAGACCGCGATTGATTCGTGGTCGAGTGGTGAGGACGATGACAAAAAGCACAGCAACGACGATGGATCGGATGCGGATCACAAGCGGCTGGAGCGCAGTAGCACGAGTTCCGAGGTTCTTTTTATGCCACGCAGGAATAGAGGAGTGCAGGTTCGTTTTCGTGTTAAGTTGTTTGAGGATCTTTTTTTTGCTGCTCGAGGCTGCCCAAAGCTTGTTTCTGTGCGTGTGTTTGTGCGTGTGCTTTGCTTTCAATTTTTCGTCTTGTGTTTAGGTTTAATCGCGTGCCGCTGCTGTTGACGAATGGGCCTTGAAGGCGTTTACCCCTTTCCTTATCATATATCGTAATACGAAGCGGACACCGGTAACGTTTGTCTCATCTAGTGAAATCTTTTCACCGAGGGCTTAAACCTCCCAGCCCCCCCTCTCCTCTCTGTTTATTTCGCCTTCTCTTCGATACGAAGGAAATAAGGAAACGTGTACGCCATTTCTTCAAGGTTTGTCGTCTAGACATAATCGAACCCACTTGCTTGGAGTGTAGACCAATAGAAGACTCCTAAATTGCGTGTTTGCGTAGATTGCGTGTTGTCCTAAATTGTGTTATAATTGCGTGTTTAGACACCTTTTTAGGCACATTAGCGTGACCATATCGGACGTATTTGGACCTTCCTCTAGTAGAAGAACGTAACAGCAGAGCAATGCTCAACTCTCTTTAACAATCAGGGAAACGTGAATAATTCTGCCTTAGTAGGATTCCATCGTACGCGTGAAAATGCATCCGTTTTGTGGAACTGTATGTTAGCCGCCCAAGCTACTACTGGTACTTCTCTCCTCTAGTAGGGAGCTATTTGTATGTGAGACTTCGTCAAATGTTCTCACAGTGAATCAAACATTAGCAAGCATTAGGCATACGTATGCCCTGCAAACAACGAATAGCAGCAAAGGCGACACGTACCTTAAGTGGGTGTCTGTCCTCTCTAATGATTTAGTAGTAGTTTAAAAGTACGGGTTGGTGGTGGTAAACGTTGGGTAGTATTATTTATAATATAGTCCACACGTACATTTACTCTGGGCAGACCGATGGACATGCGCCGCTGTGTATCTCGTGTAGGTATAGCAAGACAACTACGTGAAACTTTACGACAGAATTCTTTGCTGCAAACTCTACGTATATATATATATATATATATATATATACATACATACATACATACAGCAAGAAATAGAGTACATGATTGCGTGTGACAGCAACAGACCACCAATTTGGGTGCAGAGGATCTAATTTGTTAGCCTGGAAGAGTGCATGAGAATCTCGGTTGTATGGTTTTAGGTTTTTTGTGTGCTTTTCTGCGAAAACAGTAGGCCTTATCCAACGGAATGATATCGGAATCATTTACAGCTGCAATCACCACGGAGGGTGTACGCTAAACTCAGAAAGGCAATCATATATACGCCACGACGACTTCGGCGTATTTGGATCGACTGCTTACTTAACTAAACTGTTAATATCGTCGCAGGATAGCACGATACCGTACATCAGATAGCCGCAGTGAGATGTTATGTATCTAGCTTTTACTGTCCGGTGCTAGTATAGTAGGTCATTTTCATGAAGACCCCGTGCCTCTAGACACAAGCCAGCAATAGCGCGACCCTAGTAATAGTCTTCAAATGTATTTGTCAGACGTCTCTATGTCTAGTTTTTCTGCTTGGGTGTCATATAAAAAAAAACTGAGGGACCAGGAAGATAGTCTTTACGATTACGCGTTGTTTTGCCGTTGTATACAGTACATACAGTTGCATACAGACTGTATACAGTACCTGAAAAGGTGTACACACTTTTTCAACCTTGTACCTGCCTTAAATACAGAATTGTTGAAAAGTTGCTAATGTGCGCGCGTAGAGCTACTAAAGCTCCTCCACATCTGCAGACGAAGATAATCATAACAGGTATAAATTTATTGTTATATATATATATATATATGTGAAAAATTTTACTCTGAAGTAACTTTTACTAGCTCCATTTTAACACAAGTAGCTCTTAAATGATCGATTATACATAAATGACGATCATTCATCTATTTGATATGAATATGATATATTCAAACGAATATATATATATATATATATATACTCTTGCTCTCTAAGTGAATCCTGGCAGGTAAGCTGGGCGATCGTTTGCTCGAGATTGGTCGATGACTGATCGTGGGAGCTGGCGCGGTTGGCGGCTTCGTTGACCACTACAGCCTCTGAGTCGAGTCTGTATAAGAAGAGTCTGTTTGCCGCGGTGTAGTAAGTGCGCGCCCGCCCCATCTAGAAGGGAGGTGCACCTACCGGAGTGTAGACTGGAATAGAGAGTATCTAGATAGCTGGCTGAATGTCGCCTGGCCGGTCGGCCGGCCGCCCTGGCTGACTGACTGTCGAGCGACGGGCCATCTTCTTACCACCTAGTGAAATTAGTCAATCGTATACGAGTCACAGACGACCACAGAACAAAGAGAGCCCTTTCAAGCCAGGCGGCCGAGTGTGAGCTGGCTGCCGCCGATATGCCCGCCGAGGGATGTAGGGGCATTTTTGTAGAGCATATATTCTCTTGTTTTTGTCGTTCGTTTGTGGTGATGTTTCTCTGCTTGTCAACAGCTACATCAACAACAACCGTCACCACAACACCAGCAGCATTAGTGTCACGTTACACCTAGTTGTCTGTCGGCTGCGTTACGCGGCTACTTCGTACGCACACAGCGGTCGTCTGTTTTTATTCATATTCGGTGTATGTGGCATGGAGAGAGGTTTTACGTTGTGCGTTTTTCCGTCTTGTTACATATATACATATATATATAGCGACGGGGGTACGGTCGGCAGTTGCAGCAACGGTAATCATGGTAGTGTAGTTGTTGGTGTTGTTGTCGTAATTATAGAAATAGCAGCCTCGAACTACCTCGTGAATTCAAGCTGACGACAGCATATGATCAAAGTAATAAACTAACAACAATCAATTAAAAACAAAAACAGCAATATCCCTTTCGCAGCAAAAGAGAGAATAACTACTTCAGTCGTTGCCACGTGTTTCGTCTGTGCGTCCAACTGTCGGTCTGTTTAGTCGAACAGCAAGCGCCTTTCGCGCCGGCGGGCAGCGGGGAGTCGCCTGGAAGAGGAATAACAGATACCAAAAGACACAGAGAGAGAGAAGGAGGGGGGAGAACGAGAGAAGGAGGAGGAAACAAGATATGACAGGGAAATAGCGAGAGAAGAAACGAAATAATGAACACTTCAATGTCTCCATTTAGCTCTTAGATAGAGAAAATGGGAGAAATAGAGACAGCGGGGCAGCGAAGAGGAAAGAGGTCGTGGCTTCTAGTCGTAGGACGGCTCTACGACGGCGGCGAGGTCGTTTACCTCGGCCATAAAAACCTGGGCTTAAGAACCGGCTTGCCTGAGGACCGGCTTACCGGCCGACTAAAAGGCCGCGCGAGCCTAAGGAAATGTAGTAGTAGTAGTGGTAGTTATGATAACGTCATCAGCGTGACCAGCGGAAAGGGAAGTTGAGACACAAAGGGTGACAGATAGACAAAGGGAAAGAGCGATCGAGCGAGACGCAGAGCGTTGACGCGTGCAGGCCGTGGCCGTAGGTCAATGCGAACATGAAATGACGAAATAGGTGGGGGGGACGTCGCGGACGCCGTGAACGATGCTAAGGCGGATGCTAGTGAAACTCAGCAACCTAGTTCCAAACGAGCGAAGCGACCTGTCTAGCACTGGCGTTCAGAAACTCCAATAATAACAAAGCAAGAATAAAACATTCAGAAGAATTCTTCGTGAGGGTATACGAGGATGCATACGTGGCCTCTTCCAGGGCATTCGTTTCAGAGGATCCATTGCCGAACTGGAAATCCATTAAGGATTGCCTGGCCTCAACTTCCTTCTTTAGTTTGGCAACAGTGATATTCTTCATTGCTTTCTTCGTTGTGTCGAAAGGACAGATGAGATGAAACAAGGACTAGATGGCCATCGCTCTGCAAAAAGTTTGGCCACATCGGGTAGTTTCCCGTCTGTGCCTGGAACTTTACCTGCCGCGACCCTTCCCGTTTGTTGTATGCTGTCTAAGTCTCACCGTTCAGCCAATGCTGCTTGGCAATCCTACCGCTTAGCCAGTCACCAGTGTGAAGGCAGAGTGGTTTGCCATCGCCAGATCAATGTTTGAAACCTGCCAGCCCCTGGTGAAGGTGTATGAGGCCCGGCCGTTGACTAAAATTTGTTCCCGCGCAGCCATCCACCCAGGGACGAGTCGTCCTCGCTTTTTATGCCGCGGCTCCCTAATGTGTGGGTTGCATGAAAGTCGTCAGTAATTATAACCTTCTTGCCCGCGTGTACGCGCAAATTTAAAGCGAGGAATTAGGTTAAGTTCTATAGGGCCCTATTAGGAGATTAGTAGCAGCTATAGACTGCAACGTCATGTGCCTCCATCCAGAAAACCTAGGTAAGATTAAAGCTTATCTCTGTTCCGGCAGCACTCCACCCAATGGGGGATTTAAAGAATAGAGCAAAAGATGTTAACTTCAATAGTCGGGATTAATCCTATGATTTTTAACTTCGGCGTTCAGAAAAATGGGAAGCCGGGACGCGCAAGGGACCCCCCTTCCGAGGCCGTCATAACAGGTTTGCTTGATTCTAATATTATCTTGGCCTTCAAAAGGGGCATCACACACAAGCAAAATGGGAAGCCGGGACGCGCAAGGGACCCCCCTTCCGAGGCCGTCATAACAGGTTTGCTTGATTCGAATATTATCTTGGCCTTCAAAAGGGGCATCACACACAAGCTTGACTTTATGCGCTACAGCAAGAGTTCGACATGAATTGGCAAAGGCAACATGTCCGTAACCGTTAAGGTATTACGTCTTATTATGGCCTTCAAAAGGGGCATCACACACAAGCTTGACTTCATGCGCTACAGCAAGAGTTAGACATGAATTGGCAAAGGCAACATGTCCGTAACCGTTAAGGTATTACGTCTTACTATGCGCTACAGCAAGAGTTCGACAACCGTTAAGGTATTAAGTCTTGTCAATTCGTCAGCAGGATGTTTTTATACAAGCGAATTCGTCAGCGTCCGCCCAGCTTTCTGTTGTTTATAGTAAGACCCACGCGGCAGTGAAACTTTAAGTTATGCGTTCTAAACCTGGCGATCGAAATGTTGAAGACGTCGGGGCAGTCTCTCCAAGGAGCAGTATGAGACCTGGAACCATGCAGCAGTGAAACTTTCCGATGCGACTAGCGATCGAAATTTACCGACATCGCTAGGCGGAAGAGGTTTACGCGGCAGAAGGCTGTCGACGACATCGCTAGGCGGAAGAGGTTTACGCGGCAGAAGGCTGTCGAGTGAGGTGGGGTTTAAAACTATTATTATTAACGTATATATATACACAAGACAATTGAGAATATTAACGTATATATATATACACAAGACAATTAAGAATGCACTTACTATAAGTTTTATTTGTGCCACATCTATTAGCTACTAGCAGGCGAGCCCACCACAGCAGCGGAAATTTCATGCCGCCTTAGGGTCGTTGGCACCCGTTCGAGCATTTCCCTTGATGAAGCAGTCGCCGGTGGCATCGAACGTCACGAGGAGTTTATGAAGTGGAAACTGGGAGCCACTATAGGACCCCGGCAAGCGCCATTCCAGTTTTCGGAGCCTCCTCCTCTACCACTTCACGCTTTTCCGGACGCGCTTCAGACAGGACTTGGACATTGAAAGACACAGAATTAAGAGAAAGTCGTCGACGCTGTTGTTAGTTACCAATCTTACTGGCAGCGCGAAGTCGCCACAAGCCCGCTATTTTTCTTGGCGGGGTGACACGGCAGCGTCTGATTGCAGCAGCTGTCACGAAACGAGGTAGGCCAGCCGCTGTAGGACCGACACCTCTGGATCGGAGCCTCCTCCTCGAAGCCGCTTTAGCCGTCATGGCTGGATATCAGGCTGAGCAATTCCTGTTCGTGTGACCTCTCATGATCGAAGGTCCAAGGCAAGTGATTAGACGCAGAACTGGACGGGCCTTTTATAGTCACGAAAGCGAATTGTAGCAGCTTTGCAGTATTAAGGCATCTAGCGCAAGCCAAAAACGATGTGACTTTTAAGAATGATCTAGATCGCCATATATATATATATATATATATCACGAACACGACAGTGTGCTTAGTTTTTGCATAGAGAACTAGTTATCTCGCAACGGCATTTTATGGTTTTCCGGGCAAAAACATCACCAGTGTCCTGGATCTTGTTCCGTCGGGACCCATACCCATTAAACACACCTCCCACATTAAGCTTCACTCTGTCAGCCCGGATCTTTTAAGGATCATTTAATAGGGCTACGGCTAACAGAAGCTGTGGCGAGTGCCAATCGGAAATAACGGCCGAGGTCACCCCCGGATTCCCCACCTCGTCAGACAAAGCGTGTCCATTAAGCCATTAATCTGTGAACCTGGTCTTCTGTAAGCAGTGTCGTTTCCTGCTGCCCGGAGAATCGCCAACGTTTTGTTTCGAGATTAGGCTCTCTCAGTATCCCTTTCGACAGTGATCCTTCCTTTTCCCAGTTTTCGCCCGAACCGCAAATGTAGCTTGCGAATTCTTGCATGCTCTCTCGGTGTGCCTTCTTCACCCCGGTGGAGAGCGGGATGAAGGTTCGTACGAGCCGTGGATATAATTAAGCTGGCGTGCGAACGGGACTCGTACGGGTGGGGTATTGCTATGTGAGAGGCGGACTAAAGCACTGCCCACTCAATCCTTGATGCACTCAATCTCGACATGCTCGTCGAAGAAAATGATGCAGATGTTGTACGAATAGACTATTTCGTTTGCGTGTATATTTCGGCGAGCGCGCTGTCTCATTTATTGTTTGGCGTTTTAGCAAATGAACCAAATGCTGTATAGACATCTTCGTGGTGATGAATACCCACTGTGACTACCGCCTATGTAGCTCATGTGCTAAAGTGCTTATACCAAGCACTCTTTGGGTTTGTCAAGGGTGATCTTCTACTTTGTTGTTTGGTTCATCTGTTTTCAATCCGTTTTTTTACGGCGATCTAAACTTAAACGTGGCTAGATTCAGTTACGTTGAATAAACCACTTTGAAAATTGAACTGGACGTAGAATCACTGGTAGAATCTTACCTGTAGTAGTAAAAATCTATAATGGTATAGTGCACATGTAAAGTCAATAATATATTGTAGAATCAAGGGTCTGTCTTTATATGTATGCACTAGTGCAATAATATATTTAAAGAATTAATGCTTTGTTTTCATATGTATATACTAGTACACTAGTGTATTGTTTTGCACTAGTTTTTTATTTATTAATGGTCTGTTTTATATGGATATACAATATAATTGTCAATCTTCATATAGTATATAGTTGTCACATATGTCAAAATATATGCTGTAGTGCATGTGTACGGATATTTGCGGTAGTAAAATCTCAGATGTCTTTATATGTATATACCAATATATATATTATATAATGATCAGTTATTTCAGAATATCTAATGGTAGAATTAAAGGTTATATATATATATATCCGCTGCGGCTGAATCATAGCCGTAGTGCATTCATATATATATTAATATATATTTATATATATATATATATATGGCCAGATCCAAAAGTTCTGATACATATGTTCTAAATTAGATATTTAAATAAAGTCATATTGCCTAAAATTTAAGAGTGGACACCAAAACAGTTACATAGATAAAGGACTTTTTACGTGAGCGGACCTTCCATGTACGTGTTCACGATACTCTGACTGAGAAGGCTAAAGCCACCTCTGGTTGCCCCCAAGGAACCATTCGCGGGTCACTAATGTTTATCCTTTACATCAATTCGCTAAAGAATATTATTCCCGAAAACGTGCAATATAAGATATACGCGGATGATGTTAAAATATACGGAAAAACGGAGTCGGCCGAGGACTGCAAAAAACTGCAGCGTACGGTAAACAAGTTCTACAAGTGGTCTATCTCGCTGGATCTGAAACTATCGCAAAGTGCGTTGTACTTCATTCTGGGGACGGAAATACAGAGTACAGTTACACCACCGGTGGCCATCCTCTTGCTTTGAAAAACTGATCAGGGACCCTGGTGTAATGACGTCTGTTAATATGAAGTACACCGAACACATAACAGACATCGTTTTAAGAGCAATACAGAGAGCGAATCGGATTGCACGTGCTTTTATACTTAGGGATCCACATATATACTCCAAACTATTTGTAGGTAAAAACAAGTGTACGTACTGTCTATAATAACATATGCAGCCCCCGTCTGGAACTCATGTCTGAATAAAGATCAGCGACTCCTAGACAAGATGTGCAGCAAATACCGACGAGAGATTTGCGTACACGTGTGGAATTCCAAGTGAAGACGTCCAGCTTCGACGTTCCGTGATATCGTGATATTCTCCCAAATATTGAGAAAAGTCATAACGAACTCAAGTTAAAGATGTTTAACATTATCCATATGACGACGCGCCGTGAGAAGAATATTCTTCTAAAGTTTGTAGCGACAAAACGAACTCGAAACCATATGCTCCCATAGAGAGTAACCCGCCAACTCCATGGAAACTTGATGTTCACAAACTAAACATTTCCTTGAATTATGCGTAATTATAATAATATGTATAAAAAGAAAATATATTTGTACTTTTAATTGAGTTGTGAAGTAAAAAACCGAACTGGAAATGAGGGGTATAACACCTATCCTATAAGACATCGGGGATGATGTCGCCTTGAGTACTTTCTCGAAAATAAAAAGGACGACGAAAAGATATCCATCATGCCAACCCATACAGTGGAACGTCCAGAGCTGCTAGCAGATAACTTTTCAGTTTTCGGGCTGACCCTCAGCCAAGATTTAACGGAACTGTTTTTCACATTGCTTCAAAGACGGACCCCCATAAATACAAATGTGCAACGGTGGGGCTCGAACCCGCGCACTTATGTGTCTCCTCCGGTCGCGAGGCGCAGACTCAAGCCACCACGCCACCGGGCTCGACTGCTAGCAGATACCTGGGAAACACTTTTCGAACCTAGAAGACCGTACATACACTGTAATTAATTATATGGACGAGATGAAACTCAGCATTAATTTGGCAAGATAAAGTTGGCGCTAGGTTTCAAAGAGGTGGTCGATTGGTCAAACACGAGCGGTGTCTAGTAGTATATATATAAATATATTTTTTAGAAGCAACTGGTAAAATGCATTGTGCACACCAAGCGTCGTTGTTAAAGCCACGGTAGTGTGGGACTCGCACCCACTAAAATCCAGTTGTCCTCTTTGCCCCTTGTCGGGAGTGGCCGCAGTACTGTCTTCTCGAGATTACTTTACCTATATATATATATATATATATATATATATATATACAATTCTCAACCAGGGCGCCAATGTACCACTATATTAATAAGAATATATTTTTCCTTGTCTTCATTGTGTCAAGAGCGCTGAAAACTGCTAAGTGGATAGGTAGTCTGAAATTAATGTGTAAGCGGCCTTCAGGTTGAACAGCATCTGGGCTGTTTTTACTGAGAGCTTCTGTAGCGCCGGGATTGGTTACAATGCCGTATGTTTCCAGCATATTCAAACGTATTTTTAGACACGTGAAACTTTACTATTGAAGTCGATATTACAAAAAAAAGAATTGTACTGAATATATAGACCTTCGAATACAATTTCTATTATTGTTTTGCCAACGTAAAGTTACACATATATATATATATATATATATATATATATATATATATATATATATATATATATATATATATATATATATAATATATATATATATATATATAATATATGAGTTCTCATGTTTTTGTGCAATATTTGATCCATCACTGCAGAGTCAGGCGGCGGAGATAGTGCGGACGATTGGCCAGGCGTTCGAAGTGTGCCATAAGATTAACCAGCAGCGAGTCGACATGGGCGCCGCTGATGACGCGGGCGGCATGACGACCTTGGCGGGTTCCTCAAACAGTTCGCCGTTAACTGAGAGCGGAGCGAAGATGCTCGACCACAAGGAAGTTCATGATGATGGTAAGAAGACGTGTGATGATGTTGCGCAGGATATCGATCAGCAACAACACCAACAACAGCAGCAGCAGCAAACCATCATCAACGGTCAGGCGAAGCAACCACAGACACCCTCGGTGAGTTCGGTGAGCAACTTCGTATTTCTGTACTTTTTCTTGATGCTTATGCACATATTGAAAATTTGGCAAGAACATTGCAACTGATGCCGACTTCTCAGACGGAATGATCTCGGCCCTCTCATGTTGCACACGTAACTCATTAGATGAACCGCAGAAGCCAACTCAAGCTGGGCTCCTTTTGTTGAGCTGGTTTTAATTTTGTTTGGTGTATTATAGGATTTGACGGATTATCGTTTTTATTATGCAATACTTGTACCAGAATAACGTCTTTTTTCCCCGCTACTGGGAAGATAATGCGGCTGATCTCGAATACTTTGTGCATTCTACTTTAAATATTTTTAAGATGATCTTAAAATATTCTGCGGTCTCTTGTCTCTCGGAAAATTATATCTGTTCTGCTCTAGATTTGGAATGTTTATGTATTCATCTTTTATGTAAACATCGCAAATTCCAATTTCCAACAGTGCTTGCTTGGTATATTTTGATATGGGAGGCACATACACAGGCCTGATTGCTAGCTAAAGCTTTAAATCGCCAGTGTATAATTTGTGAGTAATGTTATTTTTTAATAGAGATTAACTGGTAAAATGCCTGATGCACACTGGGCGTCGTTGTTAAAGCCACGGTAGTGCGGGACAAAACCACTGAAATCCAGTTGTACGCTTGGCTCCTTATCAGGGGATTTCTACTACTATCTTCTCGAGATTACTCCACCAGGAGTAACGCTAATTGGCAACATATTTTTAGGATCTAAAGTAAAAGTACGAAATAAAATTTGTCCAACGCAGGTTTCCCAAGGTACGCCAGAGAGACAAGGAGAGTACCTACTGTAACAGTAATTTACTCTTGCGCAAAAATCTCTATCAGTCAGATAATTCCTAATCCAAATAGCCGAGCGGCGATCTGCGAAAATATTTTCGAATTTGCTTAAAAGCATACTATGGCCAGAATCGCTGCCTATCTTCTTTCCTTTTCCGCCTCGTTGACCTATATATATAATTTTTTTCTTTTTTTTCGACGGGATTTTATATATCAAGCGTTTAGAAGAATTCAAAATATATGCAATTAAATTCTCTGTTATTATTAATGTTATTTTTAATATACTTGGCCCAGTTGTGGACCATTGCGACAAGTTGGATTGCTGTTGGCTTTCTTTTGGTAAAGCCTAGCTTATGTTCGCGGTGTTAGGTATGATAATGACTTAAAGGATATGTACACGAAGAAATCTATACCGATAAAAAATATTTTTGAATACGACTTCCTTTTGAGTTTAGTGAGCCTATGCTTTTTTTTGCGTTTAGCCGCTTGTCAGTAAATCTAAAGAAACATTTTGAATCCTTGAGGTCACGGTTCGACTCCTCCAAAATCCTCAATCTGGTGCTGGTTTGGCAGTTTTTTTTTTGTTGTAGTTCCTTATGTGGTCACGCTCCATTAGGGTTTCGAAATTACTAACGTGTGCTCACCTTCCAATTACAATTAACTTAATTATTCGTTAATATTTCGGTTTGCCACTGCGTTTTGGCAGGTTTCCGAGCCACCACCTCCGTTTGCGGCCGCAGAGGCGGAATCGATGCCAACGTCTCTCGCAACCCTGCATCAGCTGCAGCTGCTGCGCGCACAGATGGAATACCAAAGTCAGGCTGCCCAACAAGCGCTGTCTCAGGTCAAGCTGCTACGCGAGCAGCTATCGGTTGAAAACGCAGCTCGCATCGACACCATGGTGCGTAGACGGCGGCTGCCACTAACGCTCGCTGTCTTCTATACAGGAGACACGTTTACACAAGGGCAGCTCAAATACTGTAGGACTAGCGCTAATTTAACGAAGAGTCTTGAATCCTGTTACCGCCGATGTTCGAAACAGAACGGGCAAGCGGATTTTCCTCGAATTGATCATATCAAATGTCTCAAACGTCGAAATTTGATTTAAATAAATCAAATTTTGACGTCATTTTATAACACTTTAAGCCACATTTGCAAGCCTTAAAAAGATCGCCTCGAAAGAGTATGCGTTGTGCCGGTATCGAACCCATTATCTGAGTGAGAGAACCGCCGGTCATCCCTTCTCCTCTTCCTCCGCTCCGTTAACATTTTTTTCCTATTTACTATATCTAAATATATAAACTAAGTGGCTAATAAATTAATACAAGTAATAGTGCATCTACGCCCTCGCTCTGTGCTGTTTATGCTGTACTCAACGCTAGGCAGTGTATTCGCTGCATAAACCTTTATAATATTGAATGTTTTGTCGGCTGACACAATGGGAAAATATTTGATGGCAGTGGCGTATTTTAGAAACACTAACTATGTCTTTATGCTTGTTTTTTGAGCAGAGCCAGAACCAGCTACTTACGAACCAAAATCGTGAGCTTATTCAACACATCCAGATACTCGTGAAGCAGATTCAGGAACTAGAGGTGAGTAGACGAGAAGAATGCATACAAATTACTATTATTAATTATTCACATTATGAGTAATTATCATTACAATACAATTATATATTAGTATTCACATTACGATTATATATTAGTACTTACGTTACAATTATAAATTAGTATTTACTTTACAATTATATATTTATCCTACAATTATATATCCTAAAGTTACCCTCGCATAGAGGTAAACACAAGTAATTTTATTCCGGCTGCAACTTTTTACCAACACAATGGTAACTGTAGTAGGTTTAAATTACTATATTTTTCTTGCAAATATTTGTAAATGTATGAAACAACATACCATTGTAATTGTGTATATAATAAATAAATAACCTTGTTCAAAAAAAAATATTCGTATTTACATTGCGATTATATATTCGTATTTACATTACAATTATATATTCGTATTTACATGACAATTTAATACTAGTATTAATATTACAATTATACAACTATATATAGAACAGTTGTTAGCACTGCTGTGCCGTCGTGTTTTGCGTGTGCTCCGCTGATCTGTGGTCAATCCGGTGATTAGGCGGCGTTTCTAAAGCAAAGTTGTACCGCAAAAACTGAACACAGTTTTTAGAGCTTCCTGGATAACATCCATAGCTCTTACTCTCCTGGAAACATCTAACAGATAATGCGGAACTTTCACGCCGTTTGACTACCGTTATGACTTACAGCTGTACTAGCGCACACAGTAGCACCCGCAGCAGCTTTGCCTATGTTTCGTACCAACGTGAAGTCCAAACGTATCAGTGAGTGTGTACGTGTGTGCGAGTAGAAATCAGCGCCTGGAATTTTAATTTTACACCATTTCCAATACCATATCTGGTTGAGGGGGTGATAGGATATCGTCAGCTACCAAAGCAAGTGTTGGTATGGCTAAGCGGTAGGGCCCCGGATTACCAAAAATAGGCCCCTGGTTCGATTCCAGGTAAAGACAATTTTTTTTTTGTCTTTACCTTGCGGTTTTCTCGTTTCGAGACACCAACTCGACAAAATGGTGGAAGTCGAGCCAGCCCAACATCAACAGAGCCAACAACCGTTGGCACGGCCCAGCTGTACGGCGGTCTCGTCAACCGTCAACACAACATCAGCCGCAGCCGTCGCGTGTTCTCCGACCCCCAATTCACGCAATGAGCGGAAGCGGCCGCACTCGCCGACGAATCTCCCGCGTCAAAAAGAGTCGCGTTTAGCCAGTGTAGGTAGTTGCGCGAGGTGTGAAGAGTCCACTCAAGGTTCCGTATCAGTGTGCTGTGCCAAATGCAACAGAGTGATACATGTTACCTGCAGAACTGCTGATGAGGCCAACCCAACAGTCGACACGGCTCGTAATTGGCGGTGCCGGGTATGCGCTGTACCAACAGCTGACATGTCCACAGCCCAGTTCATGCAAGTTATGGATCGTTGTGCGTTGGAAAATGAGTCGATGCGCTTCGTGACGTTTCTGCTGCATCGCGTAGCCGAACTGGAAAAGGAAGTGCTCAACTTGAAATCAACGGGTCATTCACGGGTACCAGTGTCGGTGGCCGACAGTGAGATATTAGACATATCCGTGAGCCCCCCAGCTATCCCGACCCCGGACCCGCCACGCAAAACAGTGCTAATGGTGGGAGATAGTATCGTCTACCCTCTCGGCCCGTCGCTGAGGGAACTTCTGCCCAAGAAAACACCTCTGGCGGTCCGCGCCGCCTCGAAGATGGACATCGACAGTGTGATTTGTGAGGCACAGAAATTTGTGGATAGTGCCGCCGGGCCTGTGGCGGTGTTTCTACAAGCAGGCTACCATGAATGCATGGAGTTTGAAAAGGACAGATATATTAGCAAAGTGAAAAGTTTTGCCGAGACGCTATCTGCTTTACGTCCTGGATCGGAAGTGCATGTGCTATCTGTCCCCCTTTTCGGCCCCGATTGCAAAGCGGCTAACGACATCCTTGCAAAAATGGCAAACCAAGAAAATGCAAAATTTTCCGTGCTTCCGCTATCCATCTCACAACGCCCAGTTGTCGAGAGCGGACGATATAGCTATAAAGGAGAGGTAGCTAAAACAATTGCCTATAATATTGCAAGGAGGATAAAACCTTTTTTAGGCGTGAGAATTCAGAAGCCCAAAGGAGGAGGCAGCCAGCAATTCCCACGCCCAGCTCAGGCACTGGCAGCGCTGACGGACGTCGTGGCCCCCACCGTTCGTCATCACAACCGGCCTCCCAGGGACGGAAGATCCAGCAGCCGAGTCAGCTTCAGCAGATCGAGTCAACGAGTGCCTCCTACGATGATAAACCGTCAGAAAACGCAGGGGCGAAGCGAGTCAACGAGCAGCGGCAGACACAAGCCACCACCCCCGACCATCGAGGACTTCGTGAAACAGGTGCTACAGGCTTTAGGAACAGGGGGTCCGACCCCAGCACGCGGCACCCCCAGTCAGCGCAGCCGCTCGCGTGGACGGTCTCAGAGCGCATCGAGGCGCGGACGTCAGGCCTGGAAGAGACGCTGAGAATCGTGCAATGGAATTGCGAGGGCACCACTTCGCTAGCCCTTCTCGCCCCGGAGGCCCTGGACGATATTGACGTCTTGGTGCTAACGGAGACCTGGGCAACAGTCCCATTCATCCTCTCGCACTTCTACGCGGTTCACTGCCCCGCACAAAAGAACACAGGCCCGGGACGCCCCAGTGGTGGTGTTTCCGTGTTTTACAGTCACAGAGTCGGCGACCTCACGCCTTGCATGACCGAGAACAACATCATCGCGCTACGCGGGCCGCAACTATGCATAGTAGCAGCCTACGTCAAACCCGACGCTGAGGAGTCAACCCAAGTTATGGTGGAAAAGCTTGTCAGTGGAATCGAAGCAGTGCATCCTCTCCGTTCCGCCCCACTAGTCGTCGCCGGAGATTTCAACGCCCGCATTGACCAGCCCGACTCCGCTCGTGCAATGGCTCTCCGTGATACGCTGGCGGACTACGGATGCTGGATTGCTAACCCGTGCTCGGTACCGACATTTCTGGGTCACGCCGGCAGTTCCGCTATCGACGTTTTCGGAACAAACTTAACCAGGGATAAAGTTAAGTTTCAGGGCTCCCGACAGAGGGAACAAGAAGCACAGGCCATGGTTTGACCACCACTGCCGTCTCGCCCGGAGGGCGCAAATTGGCTTCAGGCTTCTCGCAGAGGAGCAACCGGCATTTCGCGCGCTGGCGTCAGTCTTCAGGACGATCTGCCGGAAGACGTACGAAATGCAGCGGAAGAAATATCATGAGCTCCTGGAAAACCGGCTGATCGCCGAGGCAGAGAGCCAGCCATACAAATGGCTATCGAACTGTTCCAGGACAGCGGCCTGCCCGATAAGCTCTGCTTCCCTCATCGATCACTTCTCGGACATATTCGCGTCGTCTGACACAATACCTCGCGCGGTTCCATACTTTGCTGCCGTGTGGGATAAGGACATTGAAGGGGGTCGTGATATTCTTGAGAGGGAGTTCACAGTCCGAGAGCTAATGCAGGGCCTGGATAGCTTACGAAACAAAAAAGCGGCCGGTCCCGACAATCTCTGCAACGAGCACCTAAAGAACGGCTTTGTGTTGGCACCGTGCTGGACAGCCCTATTCAACGAATGCTTGCGCGCTGGGACTCTTCCAACTCAATGGAGAGACGCCACCCTACTCGTAATCCCCAAAAGCAAGGGCGACCCGACAGCCCCCTCGTCATGGCGAGGCATTGCGAAGAAGAGCGTTTGTTATAAGCTACTCTCTGCCCTCCTGACGAGGAGACTAGACAGCTTTCTTGAAAGTGTTCATGCCATACCAATGGAACAACATGGGTTTCGGAGAGAGCGATCTACAGAAACAGCGTGTACGATTCTGCTGGCAGATATCAAGGCAGCACTGGCTAAGCCACGTAACCCGCTGTATGCGGTATTCGTGGATTTCAAGGCGGCCTTTGACTCGGCCCCTCGAGAGAAGGCTTTGCGCACACTGGCTGACGTAGGGGTCCCAATGAAGGTGCTAAAGCTTCTCGCACAAATTTTCCAGGAGAATAGGATCACCATCGACGACGGGGGTAGCGGAGCTCCAGCCTTTCATACAGACAACGGGCCTGGCGCAGGGCGATAACCTAAGCCCACTCCTATTCTCCGTACTCCTAAAAGACCTCCCGAGTTATATAAAGGGACCCAGAAACCTGGTCGAGGTCATTTTGTACGCGGACGATCTAGTACTTTACGGGCCTAGTAGGTTTCAGGTGCAACAAGCACTAGCCCGTCTTCACAAAGCGGTCACCGATTTAGGCCTGACAATTAACCTTTCCAAAACCGTGGCCATGAAGTTCAGAAGAGGGGGAAGGACAGCAACCGAAGACACGCTACGCCTCAACAGAACGCCACTTAAGTATGTCAACAGCTTCCCATACTTAGGGGTGATTTTCTCTGTCACCGGTACTTGCTTCTCCGCGCACATATCTGAGAGGTGCAGGAAGGCACTGGCGGCGACATGGGCGATCAAATCTCCGAACAGACTATCGCTGAAGACGGCACTCAGACTGTTCGAACTCAAGATAGCTCCGATCGCGACCTATGGGGTGAGAGTCACCTGGGACCACCTCACGGCAGAAAACCTCGAACAATTAAACCGCGTCAAGGCCTCCTTCCTTAAACGAGCTCTGGGTCTACATCTGACGGCTCGGAACCGCTACGTATATCTTCTCGCGGACACGCCGCTGCTCTCTGAGGACCTGCAACGTCGCTTCAATCTACCCGTGACGAAGGCCTTTCTTGCAAACCGCAGGGATTGGGAGGACAAAGTGGCGGACATTGACGTAGAGTTCCTTAACACGGGGGCAATGAGGAATAGTGGGTGGAAAGGAACACATAGGCTAAACAGACATGTTGTGACCCGATTCGCCATTCATGGTTTTCACCACAAGCTCTGTGCGGAGCGGGGTTTCCATGACCCTTGCGATAGTTGTAAATGCTCTAGATGTGGGAGTTTTTGTGATAGATACCACGCGGCTAACTGCCCCCTAGTACAATCGCTGGAAAGCCTGGCAAGCTGACTTGGCTGAAATGTTTTTATTCCTGAAATGACTCTAGTCTTGTGTTGTTACCCTTGTATAAGTACACGGATTTTGTTTGACTAAGTATTTGACTGCTACCTACAAAGGTGAATAAATGAAATTGATTGAATATTACAATTATAAATTAGTTTGTTTTGGGAGTCGGCCAAACAGCGCTCGACACTGCCTAACAGAGCTTCGTATCGACGTTCTGGCCCGTTTGCTGATTTGATGCCGACTGCTTCTATTTGTACATCCGTAAGGTCGGCTCCAATAACTGCCGGTGTCTCGACCAATAGTCAACCCTTTGTCGTCCGGCTATGCCAGCAGTCAATGAACTAGCTAAGTGTTTAAGAGCTGGAATTTCCCGTCACGTCATGTAATGGGACCCTGGGTCATTTGTCGAGCCCGGTGGCGTGGTGCATTCGTCTGCGCCTCCGGAGGAGACACATAGGTGCGCGGGTTCGAGCCCCACCGTTGCACATTTGTATTTATGGGGTCCGTCTATGAAGCAATGCGAAAAGCAGTCCCATTGATGTTAAATCTTGGCTGAGATTCAGCCCAGAAAGTATTTGCGGGTCATCTGTGCTTTCTAGTGTATGCGCCTGCATAATCCATTATATGCTATACCAATATTTTCTTCCCTGCTCGCTCCGACATAATTTCTATTCGATCGTTCGCCTATCGATACTATGCATACTATGAACGACTACATAGTAATGATATGTTTGTTTGAAATACTTGTGCCTGGCCCTGCTGCTGTTGTTGATCCCTTTTGACGGTGTCGCGACCCCATAGGTCTCATCTCGATATCAGTCCCAGCACATGCTTCAGGAAACCTCGCTGAGTCCTGTACGAGCCACGCACACGCCTTCGGTGTTCGATTTCCCGACAGGCGTGACGGCGGGCCCGCCATCCTCGTCATCGTCGGCGGCGGCAACGGCAGCGGCCGTTGGGTCGACGGCAACCACGGGCAGTCATTGGCTGCAGGTCATGCACTCCGGGGGTGGTCCGGGAGCCGGCGGGGGCGGCGGCGGCGGCTCACCGAGCGGAGGCTCGAGTCCTCGACCTCCGGCCTCGCCGGCGAACGCCGGCCAATCGCCGCTGCTACCCGACATCGGCAGCCTCCGCCTGGACGAGCGGAGTTTGACCGCCGGCCTACAGCAGAGTCTACCGCCGGCGGTCTACCACCACCACCATCACCACACGGGACAGCCGCCCCATGTCGTGGTGCCGCCCGTGTCGACGTCGTGCGCGGGACCGGTGCAGCCGCCCGTCATGCCAGCCGTCATCGCAGTCGTCGCCCCTGTGGCCATCTCAGTCGTCGTCGTCCGCAGCGGCGGCGGCAGCAGCAGCAGCAATGCTAATGGCAGCCACTCATACAGGCAGTCCACTCTCGTCTCTGCCGGCACCGCTGAACGGCTACGGCGCGCTGAGCGCTGGACTGGGGGGTGGCTGCTGGTGTGGCCGGTGCACCATCGCCGTTCGTTCGACAATACAGCTTACCGCTGCCTGGCTGCAAGTCTAGTATGTACACACAGACACTATCTTTGCTTTTTGCTTATATATATATATATATATATATATATATATATATATATATATATATATATATATATATATATATATATATATAATTTTAAATTCAAAGAGCGATATGGAATTTGAGGCCGACTGGCAATTGTCACATCCTTACATCGTAGTGGTTAATGGTCATGCATCGTTTCCTTAGCAGACCATGGTAGACAATATACTATCAATTGAAATTGATGCTAGCAATATAGCAAATTATAGAACCTATGTTTATTCTGGATTGGCCGGGCCGCGCAAGACCACCTAGCTCGGTCTTATCCGAGCGATCTATTATACATGAAGTTGCATAATATATATATATATATATATATATATATATATATATATATATATGCATTGGTACGTCTGTTGAGTATGTTTCATCACTCAAGACTTTATATATATATATATATATATATATATATACACGTATATTGATAACAGTGCAAACGGCGTAGGGAAAAGAAAGGCAACAAAGAGGCCCGGCAGAGCAGAAAAGAGAATACCCGAAAGTATACCCCAAGTGTTTGCATATTAGTGTGCACCTTTACTCCGCTCGCTGACTACTATATATAAAACGTGCCACCACCCCTATTGTCTTTTTCTCTGCGTGCATGACCACAGGTTTTCCCATTCACCTTCCGAAGGCGGACTTCACGAAGTTGAGCATCCGCGAATCGGCGGCGCCAATCGGCGGAGTCGGTGCTGGATCATCGGGGTTTGATGGCCTTACGAGCGGCAGCAGTATGATGACGACGACAACATCGTCGATGGTGCCGATCAGCGGTTGTCCCGCGACCGTTTCGACAAACCCGACGTCGACAACGGGCCTCAGTCCAACCGGTCGGCACATTCATGTCTGGACGCGGACGGCTTCCGTTCGTCGTAACCGCAACCGGGAGCTTGACGTCAACAACGGACGGCGACGACGATTTCGTCGACCGCAGCAACAGGCACGACGGATCAACAGCTGGGACAGTAGTAGTAGCAGCAGCAACAATCACTGGCATGGCTCGAATCACATCGCTGTCTTTCCCCGAAATCCTGACGACTCCAGCCATACTGATACTGGCAGCTTATTGAAAAGAAGAGGACGTATGCATTACATGCACGATTTACCCTATATATATATATATATATATTTATATATATATATATATATATATATATATATTTATATATATATATATATATATATATATATTTATATATATATATATATATATATATATATATATATATATATATATATACATATATGTATATTTATATATATATTAGGTCTAGAAAAAAAAATTCGGATTTTATAATGATTCTTTACGGACAAAACCGAAAAAAACTTTCTGTAGCCCTTTATATATGTATATATATATCTCAGAATTTGTCTAGCTAAACTTCGATGTCTGGTATAACTCAGCGAAAAATGATTTTTTTTAATGGAACAAGGGGGCGGAAATGTCTTTCAATGTATTGGTAATTGAGCGTGAAAGTCAAAGTATCAGAATTGCAGAGAATTTCATTGCTTGAGATGTATCTTCAATACAACATTTGTTCTGCTTTGAGCTAACGTAGAATGCATTCAACTTCCAAACGCGCAGGTATGATTGCTTTGTCGATAGGATGACTGGGTGAAAATATGTCAGGATAAAAAACTTGATAAAACCACTTTTAATAATGTCGCTCTCAGTTCAAAAAATAGATTTCCGCCTCCTTGCTCCATTGGAAAGAATAGTTATTGCCGAGTAGTGCTAGACCCCAAAGTTTGTTGGACGAATGGGATATATATATATATATATATATAAGAGAAGAAACAGGGAGAACAATATAGATCCTTTGAGTTTCACAAGTGACAACATGTCCAGGCTAGTGCGCAGAAACACGGAGAAGACTACTCTACCGCTCGAAATCACCAAATTCACCGATGTCAACGCTGATGACGTTAGCAATTATTGGAATACTCATTACGATCAATATATATATGTACATAGTATTACTACGATAGAAACGTACTGTATGCATAGTACAGCGGTTTGCGGGATGAAGGAAAGAGACATAAGGCAGCTTTTTGGTGTAGACTATTCGCTGCATCGCTGATTTGTTCGAGCAATGCCAAACATTTATGGATAAACGCTGTTGATACTTCTTCTGTTGCCGCTTTGGGAACGTTGGCCCCCCGTCTTCAATGTAGGGTTACTCTGATAGTGATGCTATATTTCCCCACTGTCTAATTGATTATTGTTCTTCTGATTTTTTTAACGCGTTTTTGTATATGTTTTACTACTGCGCAGAGAGAGAGAGAGACATGCTGTCATGTTTCTTACCCAAAGATTAGGAGACGTCCGAAAGGAACTAGTTAGGAACTAAGAGCAAATGTTTAACCCATGTGTCTGTTCATACTTATAGACACCTACTTGTCTCGTGCAGCTCTGTAGATTTACCTGGCACACTGACAGGGATCGTGTTTTCAACCATTTGTAAGTTCGCCGTAGAGGACTTTTAGATAATATCGACTGACCAGGAATAGATGAACGTGCTTATATGACCAGTTGACGACCAAAAATTGGTTTGCAACACCTAGACGTTATAGTGGTATTCAATAACTCGAAAGTGTTAGTGGTGTTGCAGGGAACCTATGTAGTTCGACGGATATATATATATATATATATTCTAAACTAATGAGCGCAGTTCTGCCTAAACATGACGCGGCCACATCAACGCAGAAAAGGGGATTTTTAATAATAAAGCATGAAACTGGCCTATAAGACGTTTACAAGAAGGATCATCCAGGCTTGTGCCTTGAGGAATGCCTTGATGAATGTCTTCTCCGTCAAACTTGGCTTGCCAGTGTACGCCTGTATGACGAGCTACTTCACGTAATACGAGGTTCGGGTATAAACCCATATTTATATATGCACTTATACTTCGTTTTACACGGGCATATGCATTATACGCTTCCCCCCCCCCAAAGTAGCCTAACTTACTTACAGGGAGGAACGCGTTAGTCAATCTGCTCAAGAACGGCACAGCGATGTGTATGTGCCATGTTTCCTACATTCCTTACTTTATATCTAAAAAAACACACTTGCTTGTACCACAGAAATATTCACAGATGAGAAGGAAGATGTTTCGGCAACCCATGGGCAACAGAGAATAGCGGCTGCTGATGTAATTACGGATGTAGATAATTGAACGAGATACGTCCGCCGCCTACGGGCTATAATTGTGTGTAACCTTCATGTACAAGCAACACGGTTGCATTAGTCATAAGTTTTTCACAGTACTAGCGTCTTTGCACCGATTGCTTATATTAACAAAGTAAGTTAGTAATCTGTATCATGGATGCGTGCTTGGGGCCATTTTTCCAGGAACGATTTGCAGAGAATTGCGTCTTGACGGCGTCTATATAGCACTATCGACAAGCATCGGGCTGTCTTAAAAGAAACGCTTGTAACCGCGTCTTAAGAATGGTTTGCAGGTCTTACAAGAAAGTGTTTTGATTGTGCCATATATATACATATAACTATACCAAATTTTGTTCCTGCAATTGAGGTACATGCTTCTAGGAAAAATCGTAAGGATAATGAGCACTCCTACTCCTTGCGCCGCCACTGTAGCCCTTTGTACAAAAGTCAGAATCCCGTCCTATAAAATACAACTCATGTTTTTGGCCAACCTACCTACGTGAAAAACACCACGGACACGCCGAGAGAGCACACATCAACGGGCAATCTGCTCTTTTTGTGTTTCAATTTGGTATCCTTTGCATGTTGACTTACTGGTTTTGCCTTCCTATCAGCATTCGCCTTGTCTTAACGAGACGTACCTATCTACGCGCGGCATGTAACAGTATGCCGTGATAACTTGGGCGATAGCTTCGGTTGCTTTGTCAGCGAGCACGAATACATTCACTCAGACAGCAAATTGCGATAGAAGGTACATTTTCCGTTGTCTACTTAGTGTAGTCGATCACCTGTGTCAGTCTGCGCTCTGGGGTGAGTTGCAGGAGAAATGTTTTTCGTTTTGTGTCCAGCTCTCTCGGCTCACCTGCATGTGAAGAAGCACCCAAGTAATAATAGGTTATATGAACGAAGGTACAGTGTAGCGCCATGTTCTAGCTAGAACTATACTGTACATTTGTGGATCTTGGCTATATATATATATATATATATATATATATATATAGCTAGAAACAATGTTTCTAATTGTCCTACATAACTTACCATTATCAACATTATGCCTCTTTGTGCGATAACCGTTGCTTGAAAGTCTTGCCAAAGGCACTAACTAACAAGACTCATTTCTAGGCCTTAAGCCTACGCGATACGTTTACACAGCAGTTCCATCGCTCGCTAGTACGCGTCGACGGTCCTTTTTCCGTCATGGATGTTGTATTTGGGTAAAATCTGGCGATTTTGATCAAAGTGCGGCTGTCGGCAGTTCGCTCTTACGACTACGAAATTAAGTGAATTGAAGTTTCTAGTTTGATTGCTAGTTAAATCCTGCGAAAATACTGCAAACTGACATTATAGTGTGTACATATCTATCACGACATTAAACCTGTTCAGATCAACACTGTGATCCGCTCATCTGCATTCGACGAGAAATGTTCTTTATAATAATAATAAGACTGCATTGTAGTATTGTAAAATAGCTACTTCTTCGACATGACAATCATGACCCCCTAGGAATAACAGATTAGAAGTGAACTAATTTAATTCATGTGATTTATTTTGTCGAATACAATCACGTTTAACTTAGCTATTTATTATTTTTTGTTTATTTGAATTAAGACCAGCACACTTGAACTATTAAACGAGCGATTTAAGAAGACCTTAAGACCAGCGCGAATTGTTATTTAGCCACTCGAAAAGAAAGTATATTAGTCGTAAATAAATGAACAAAGGTTAAGAAATAAAACAAAGTGAAGTTTGTACTGAAGACGAGATGTGTATTTAATTATGAAGACTGGATTATCCGTTTGCACAAAATTTTTAGCCGCCTTACAGGCTATAAAAAAACGTTATAACATTTTAGGAAAAGACTACTTCGGATTGCAGCTTGATTCAGTATGGGGACATGCCGAAAGATTTGTCCTAAGTGCGTTATCACAACAAGAGACCTAACACAAGCGTGTGGCTAGTTGGTGCAAAATGATATAAAAATAGTTAAAAGTGTTTATAAAAAAAAATATATATATATATGTTTTTTTTTGTGGAGGAGGGTTAAATGCAGTTACGCACTACTGCTACGAGAAGGAGTTTCCATCTCGAGCTGTGTGGGACTTGACCCCAGCGGATGGATGTTACGCCGCTGAGACCCATACCCACTAAACGCACCTCACCCCTTAAACTTCACTCTCTGATGGCCCAGATCTCCATAGAACAGTGCTATGGGCCATCAGGAGAAGTGGCGAGTGCCCTATCGGATCAATTGGCCGGGGTCACTCACGGGTTCCCCCACCTGTCAAGCGCACTTTGTCCCAGCCCTTGCGCACCCGTTTGATTCAAAGTTGCGCTTTCTTCAGCCGTGCTGGCCTCAAAAAGATTCTGTCTCTCCTTGCATCTTCTGTGCTTTGTTTTTAGCACTTCCTGTGCAACTTCCGCTCCCAATTCCCACGTTTGGGTCGAACACAGGATGTATTCCACTCTCTTATACCATTTCGCGGGGGGGTCCTGTACTTCCGGATAGGTAAGTCCCGCTCTGGACCATCTTTTACGAATCTGTCTAATTACCATAGTACCTCGATTCTCTTCTTAATCTATCGCTGGCGCCTTCCTCTCGGAAGCAGGCACAACTACCGATCTCTAAGGGAGGTCTGGGGATCCCTGACCCGCTTGTCTCTGCTGGGCCAGCGATAGTCTCCTCCCTTTTCCGATCTGAGAACAATGCCATCGCACTGCTAGACGAAGCCGGCATTTCTCAGTTTACTGAGCTTAAGAGACGTCTGTACGAGGAGTTAAAGACCGTTTGCAGAGGCGCTCCGGATAACCCTCTAAGCCAACATGACTGGAGCACATTCTTATACGACGAAGTATATCGTGGCTTGCTAGCGAGCGCTGTCGATGACACCACAAAGGGCTCGCCTTCGAGCGGTCGCTGCTAAAGGATCTGGGGCCTGGCTGCATGCGCTTCCGAGTGCCCCACTAGGCACCCCTCCTAGACAACGAGACGACCCGAATCGGGGCAGGTCTTCGTCTCGGCTGTGACCTTGTGTCCCCTCATCAATGTAAATGCGGCCACCCCGTCGACGTCGAAATTAGCCCATCACGGGTTATCGTGCATTATGAGTGCGGGAAGGCGTGCCAGGCATGCCGGCATTAACGACATCTTCAGCCGAGCGCTTCGATCAAGTGGATTCCCCTGCATTTTAGAGCCCCAGGGCCTTCCACCGACGATGGGAAGCGCCCGGATGGGATGACTCTTACCCCCTTTAGTAGGGGCAGGATGCTCGTCTGGGACGCCACTGTCACCGACTCATTAGCACCTTTAATGGTCGGTGGCGGGGCGATCTCAGCAGGCCACGCTGGTAATCTAGCCGAGGCAAGGAAGCTTGCAAAATACGCCTCAATAGGTTACCCACATGAGTTTCAACCCCTAGCGTTCGAAACCTTGGGCGGTCCTGGCAACTTGACTTGCAAGCTCCTCCACAGAGTCGGCGAGCAGCTGAACCTTGCAACTGGAGACAAAAGATCTGCGGCTTTCTTGAGACAGCGCCTCGACCTTGACATCCAACGCGGGAACGCGGCATCCGTCCGGGGCACGCTGCTGAAGTGGTCCCAGCCGACTCTATACGAGATAGAGTAATATTGCCTGTGCACACGTTCTCGGGAGACAATTGTAGCTCCATTTTTATTCTTTAATAAACGATAATCAATATTATATTTATATATATATATATATATATATATATATATATATATATATATATATATATATATATATATATATATATAATTACCATAGTTCTGGCCTCTTCCCATGCCTGGCACCTGAGGAGTGTGTGTTGTGGGGTGTCTTCTACGGCTTCGTTGCAAAAAAGCATGTTTCTGATGGGGCCTTCTCTATTCGGTAAAGGTATGACTGGAAGTTGCCATGCCCCGTGAGAACCTGCGTTAGGTAGAAGGTTAAGTCCCCTCCCGGCCTTGCTATCCACGCCCGTATGCTTGGGAGCAGTTTGCTTAAACTCTTTCCGGGGGCACCAAAGGGAATTGCGTCCCACTCTGCTTGCCAGTCCTCTATAGTGGCGTTTCTCTCTCTTCTTTGTCGCTCTTTGTAGGTGTGCCAATATCCCACAGGCGCTGTCTTTCAGACGCCTTAAGGTACCAGAGGAATTTCTCCGGCAAGCAGCAGAGCTGCGTTTGTGCTGTATCCGTGCTGTACCGTATGTACCGTTCTGTAGCCTTGTATTACACTAAGGGCTGCAATCCGCAGTGTTTTGCGCAGGATCAACGTTGCTTTTTTGACTTAAGAATCGCCCTGGCCCAAACGGCAGCCCCGAAGAGCGCGATTGACTCCGCTACCGTCATCAGTAGTTTCCTTATACGAGCCCGCGGTCCATGTATATTCGGAAGTATCCTGGCAATAGCGTTTGCCGTCTTTGATGTTTTTTCCGTAGCCTTCTTGATTTGACATAAGCCGGTCATGGACGTGTCCAACGTGATCCCAGGGTAGCGGGCTTTATTTACGAATCTGAATGGTTGTTCCGCGACCTGTATGTTTAACGGTCGAACTCTCTTTTTGCCCGTTAAGAGAATGATTTCGCTTTTTTCTGGGGCGAGTGCCAGCCCCGCGGCCTTCATCCACTCCGCTGTCGAGTGCAATGCTTTGTTTGTGTTTAGCTCGAGCTCATCCTCCGTTTTAGCCTGTGCTACGACCGCTAAGTCGTCAGCGTAAGCAATCATTTCTATTCCCGGGGGTAGGCCGGTTTGCCGCAGAACGTCGTCATATGCGAGGGTCCACAACAGTGGGCCCAGGATTGAGCCCTGTGGTACCCCGGCTGTCATCGGGAAGACTACGTTGCCGTTTGAAATAGACTCTCCTTAAGGTATCCAGAAATTACCTTAACTAGGTACGGCGGAACTTTTTTTGCGAACAAGCGTGTCCAATATGGTCTTCCATGGTAGGCTGTTAAAGGCATTCCTCACATCCAGAAGGGTGACCATGAGTAGCTGTCTTGTACAGATGGTGGATTCACGCACCTGTTCAGTTCTACTGAGGACCCTGTGGATTGCCGTTAGGGCCGATCTGTGTTTACGGAAGCCAAATTGTGCCGGTGACAAGAGTCCGCACTCCTCCGCAACCAGCCTGAGCCTTTCTTCGATGATGGCTTCATAGCCCTTGGCTAGGGCGTTTAGTAAACAGATTGGCCGGTATCCTCCATTCGCTTTGGGGATAAGGACCACTTCTGCTTGTTTCCATGTTGGTAGAAACTCTCCTGTTCTCATCGCGGAGGTAAGAGATTCGCAACTGCAGCTGGGTGCTCTTTAAACAGGATTTTGACTGCAGCGGGAGGGACGCCGTCAGAGCCGGGGGCTTTTCCCGTCTTGAGTTTGTCCGCCGCTAGGCGAACCTCGAGAGGCTGGATTACCGGGAATTCGTCTTCTGTTACCTGGGGTGTATTTTCGTAAGCAGCTCTCTCGAATATGTCGTGAGTCGGGAAAAGCTTAGTAAGAATATCTACTGTTTCCTGTTCGTCGAGGGCTTCCGTGACAGTGGTTTTCTTCTTGCCGCGTACAATTCTGTATGGTTTTCCCCATGGGTCTTCTTGGACCTGCTCTTGGAGCTCTTTGCAAGCACTTGGCTTTGCTGTCAGCAATGGCGCTCTTGAGAATTACTCTGCTTCTCCTGTATCTAGTCAGTGCCTGCATACGCTCTTCATTGTCTCAGTGAGTCTGCTTTAGTGCTCTTCTGGCATTGTTGCATTCTTTGCGCTTTTCGGCAATGTCCCGTGTCCACCAGTGCTTCGGCGGTTTTCCTGGCCGTCTTAGGTGCATCCTCACGGTGGCAGTTTTTGCATACGCCTCCTCGAGGATGGCCTGGAGCTGCACCGGGGTCTTGGGGAAACGGGATTGCGTCATTTTGTTTGCTAGTACTTCCTTGAACTTTTGTTCATCCGAAATTTTGTACCTCTTTCTCTGTTGTTGAGGCAGTGGAGTAGTTCGGAGATTTAGTCGAGTCTCCACACAGAGATGATCGCTAAGGTTTTCTTCCTCCACAAGTACTGTCCAGCTTGACACCTTCCGCGTTATCTGAGAGTTAGCGAGTGTTATGTCTATGTACGATTCGTAATTGTGGCGCCGAAAGGTCGCTTCCTTACCGTCGTTAAGAACGTATAAGTCGTTTGCCGCTGCCCATTCTAAAAGAGTTCTGCCCCGCTTGTCTGTTCGCCGGGAGCTCTATATCTCCGCTGCCGAGTTAAAATCTCCGGAGATTAACAAACCTGTTCCAGGTTTCATGTTTAGAAACGACGTCGTGAGATTGTCCAGGAGTTGTTCGAACTCTTCGTATGGACAGTTGGGGCTTACATAGCAAGAGTATATTCTCCCTACGTCTTTTACGTCGATCCAGCAAAAACCTGGTCCGCTACCCTTGTTTTGTATTTTTACGGTATGATTGATCATAAGTGCAGTGTCGTATGCGGAGTTAGTCACCCAGTGTTTAGCTCTTTTTGCTAGCTTTTTGTTTGGTTCGCTAAGAGCGACTACGTCTGTCCCTCTCCGTTGCGTTATTTCCCCGACCATGTCATGGGCCGCCCGGCTTCTGTTACAGTTGACCTGGATTATGCTTATTTTGGTATGCATTATAAAAGTATTTGAGGTTCCTTCTGGGTCAGTCTTTTTGCCGCACCTCTAGGTCCCTGTATCTTCCAATCGAAGGGTCCTTTTGCGATGTTTGCTTCGGAATGTTGTTGCGCCACGATATCTCCAGACTCAGGGTTTTCGGCCGTAATCTTTGTGTTGTGTTTGCTGGTCTGCCTTTCTTCCCTCCGCTCCTTTAGTTTTGTCCGCAGGAGGTTGAGATATAGGGGGCATGCTGTCGTGCGAGCTTTGTGCCCTTTTTCACCGCAGGATGTAACAGCTGAGGGTTTCTTCTTTACAGTCACTAGAAAAATGGCCTTCCATCCCGCATCTGAAACATGCATATATATATATATATATATATATATATATATATATATATATATATATATATATGTACTAGTCAATACTGCTGCGTTAATTGGCCTAACCAAGCAAAATGTAGAGATACCACTCAGAACATGAGTGGTCCCTGAAAGGAAGGAAATATCAGTTTTATAAGTTATACATAGAAACTCGGGGCATTCGTGAAGAAGGAGACAAGTCTGGGGACGAGGGGATGGCACATAGCCTTCTACCAAAGGTCATTCTCCCAGAATTAGCGGGAGGAATATGTTGCATCTCGTACAAAACTCTTATTTCTCTAGTAATTTGGCGCATTGTTGTCTTACTTTGTCATGGTTCCAATGATCACCAATAAATCTGGGTACTTTAGGATCATTCAGAATGACTTAAACGAGCAATTCGCGTAGTGTAGAGGGCTCCGATAAAAATAAAAGCGGGAATACAGAAAAGGTCCATCCGCTCATTTTACCTGGATCGTTTTATCTTGAAAAAGTGTGGAGGACATATGTATATAGTGTGCCTACTAAGTTCTAGGGCTAGCTCATGGGAAATCCGTATAGGAAAAAAAATGGTTGAATTTATTATATATATGTATATATAATGTAAGTTTCAGGACGCTCGTAGAAAGTCTACCGAGACGTCTGGCGGTCGGCCAGGATAGTGTGGGACATGACCTCAACAGTTGGATCCCCTTCTTAAGCTTCACTCTCTGTCAGCCCTGGTCGCTTGTCGAATTCCCCACCTGTCTCAGTCTAAATGGGAAGTTTTACCTTCTATTGACGTGTGATCACAATGATGTATAAGATGAGACGTGTAAGTTAACCATGTCATGCGGTGAGTTACGAGTATGCGCTTCCCTGATCACTCGAGGATCGAGAACGGCGGCATCACTGTCTCCTGCCATAGACAGATGCCCCGAATAGAATAACGGTTTCGTCTATTGACATTAGCAGGTTTCCGTTCCGCTGCCTCGTCTCTGCATATAGACTTAATAATACTCCACTCCCCCAATATGCTACTTTTGCTACTTTCATGGCTTTAACTGTTGCCAGCATGAGATGCAGAGTTAGGGCTCCGTCCAGACGAATTCCTAGGTATTTTGCCGTCTCTTCGTTTGCTACTTGAGTAGGCTATTTGTGTCCCGCTATATTAAGGGAAGGGTATCTTTTGTCTCGATTTGCAGAATGGCCTCGCTCTTCTGTACAGCAGGAGCACTGCTTTGCCACCTTTATCACATATTCTGCGAGGGTTTCGTTCGCGTTCCGCTGATTCTCCTCCGGTGTAGTGGCCCTCACCGTGGCTGCCAGGTCATCAGTATATATATATAATTATATCTGTGCTTCATATGCCTTGGCAGATACCCGATCCCTAAAACATTGTCGTACGTCAGGTTTTATATTAGTGGATCTAACATGGTCCCCTCTGATACTCCCGCTGTTATCTTCATTCCAACCTCCCCCCCCCCGTGCGACTCGCTCGTTCAGGTAGTCTCAAGAACTCTTAGTGAAATACGATGTTACCTCTCATGTCGTCAATGTCGTGGGCGTGACCTTCCATAAAAGGCTACTAAATGCGTGATTTACGTCCAGCAGGACAGTCATGTGCAGTCGTATCGTCTTCAAGCCCAAACAAAAACCACTACTACTAAAACCACAATAGGACTTACTATAGTCCTCAGTCAGCTTCACGAAAGTAAACTCTTCCCCGTTTTTACTTCGTGTACATTATCACATTTTTTTATCTAGCTCTCTAAGTCGACCCGCAGTCATTTAGTATACCCGTTGACTGACGCGAATTTATTTTCGCAAAAATGACGGTCTTAAGTTTAGTCTCCCGGAGACTCCGACGTACGGGCAATTTATTCGCCCATAGGACGTTGATTCGTTTAAGAATAGAATGGCGACAAAGCAAAGAATTATTAGCATAGGGCGGGTCAACAAATACCTCCTACTGTGATATGTTTTTAAGACGGGAAAATGCTTTAGCGCACGCCCGTTGATATTAATGGTGGATGGCGTGGAGCTCAGCACCGGCGGAGAGTATATGACCCAATCCTGTCTGCGTGTAGTATCTACTAAAACCACTTCCCCCAAATCCGTTCCGGCTCGGAATCGTAAAGCAGTACTTCGAAACCGGGACGGGGGAGTAATGTGATAATTAATAAACGGGCATCCACCATGCTTTGTGCAACTAGAAGGAAAATCATGAGTCTGACTAGTGTGCTGAAACATATGGACAAAAGTCCAGTTGCTGAGCAGTCTAGCCCGATAGGTACTTAACATGTCAAATTGAGGTACAAATTTAGATAAATGATCTCCAGACTCTCACACAGTTGAGCCCGATGGCGTGCTGTATTCGCGTGCGCCTTGCGACCGGAAGTGACACATGGGTGCACAGGTTCGTATACCCTTGTCTGAGCCGGCGGGGCCCCCAGCCGGCGCTGGAAGTTCACGCCTTTTGGCCCGAAGGCGCTACATTATTTTATCCAGGTCATGTTAGAATACCTGGAGGATCAAAGTGTTTTGAACGGTAAAGTGAAAATATCAATGACAGCAAGAGTTCGCCGGGGCTCGATTCTGGGTCCCCTGCTCTTAAACCTAGCGTATGATGACGCCATTCTACAAGATAATCTTCCACGAGGGCCACGAGGGGTAGAGAGGATTGCGTATGTGGATGCTTTAGTCATTACAGTAGAGGCAAAAACCGCAGAAAAATATTAGAACTCAACGCTAATACTTAAGAGAGGGAGAAGAGCGTTTAGCGGGTATAGGTGTCAGCGTTCTCATTCCCTACCCGCAGCAATAGTACGTAACAATATTTAGCCCTACTCCATAAAAAAAACCAACGCACTTATCAGATCCTCGACTATGGCGTGTGCAGGCATGAAAACTGCGAACCCGCAAGTCGGCAATGTCAATCCAATGTCATTCATAACACTGCTCGGCTCGCAATCTGCCTCGCATCGTCAAAGAGTGGCACCCAACAGTCATGATCTTGCTTCACGTACATGGCGTGTTCAGTGTATATTCAGTAGCATTCGTATTGACCTGTTGGCTGCGATTCGCACACTTGATAAATATGTTTTTTTCGCGGAATGGCCTCATAGTTAATTTGTCAATAACAAAGACTGTAAAGTTACGCCGTAGGGACAACAAGTCTGCGCAGATAAGTTGCGATTCAACGATGATCAACTGCTGTTTGTAGAAAGCGTTTGCAGTCTCGGAGTAAGTTTTACTCATCTCAAAGTAGAATGCTTTCGCGGACAGCTATCCAAACACAGCCGGATCACCGTCTTAAACATGCAGGGCAAAACTGGCCTGCAAATGCTGGAGGAGGCGAGGAAGAAGATGGAGGAGGACCCCGGCGCGCACTACGGGCTCTTCTTCCACCCTGGATCACGAGACTGCTTGCAGCTCGAGAAGGATGAGCTCCTCTCCGGGACCGCGGACTTTGTCTCCTGGCTGTCGGCGACCTTCCCAGGATCCCAGCTGACCGTGTACTCCATCCCGCTGCTCCACCCGGAGTGCAAAGCGGCCAACAACGCGCTTCAAATCCTGGCTGAGTCAGGGCCGATGACCTTCCAGCCGCTGACCAGGATCCAGCAACCCATGCTGATCAGAGCGGCGACGGTGTACGACGACGAGCTGGCTGCCACCGTGGCAAACGTGGCAGCTCGCAACATGGCCACTTTTTTGGGGGAACGCCTTCTCAAGAAGACGCCACCACAGGCTGTGAAGGGCGCACCGAAGAAGGACAAGAAGAAAGAGAAGCCCGGCAAGATGGACACGGCCTCCCAAGTCCCTCCGGAACTTCCGCGACTGTGTCACTTCATGGCCTAGGCGTTGAAAGAGTTCGAGGAGATCAAGGCGCAGCACCAACGCCAACCCGCGGGAGACCAGAGCCTCGGCGGGCGCCAGAAACAGGGCTTCAATGTCAGAGGGAGAACGGGACGTCGCTTCGGAAGCGGCCCCCGTCGCCCCCACTAAACTGTTGTCAGTGGAATTGCGAGGGTTTTGCTTCAGTGATGAGCTGCATTCCCGCAGCTGATCTGGCTGCGTTCGACTTGATCCTTCTTACCGAAACTTTTGCCACGAAACGTTTCGATGTTGAAGGTTTCTATACTCATCACTGTCTCGCAGCGAAGCCCTCCCGTGGTCGGCCAATAGGAGGAGTTTCACTCCTGATCGGCCCCAGACTTAGTAAGTCAGAAATTCTACTAGCAAAAGACAACACTTTGGTACTTTCCACTCCCGACTTCGCCTTCGTGGGAATGTACAGCAGTGGTGGCGGCGACACCACGCTGGATCTGCTGGACAAGATCAGCCGAGGGTTAGCCTGCGTCCCCGACGACCGCCCGGTGCTCCTCGCCGGCGACCTCAACTCAGGCTTGACGAGGGTTTACTCTCTTCTCGTACGGAGGCAGTGTTGGCGGCACTTCAAGAGTATGGGCCCTGGATTTGCTCAGACCGGTCCCTGCCCACCTACTACTCCGACTCCCGAGGCCCCCAAGATAACCCACGGCGACCAGGCAGCTCCACCATTGATATCTTCGCATTCAGGGGTGCCAGCTCTGATATCGTCTTCACAGGTTGGCCAACGGGCTCGGCTATGATGGGACTCAGGAAACACATTTCCGTCGCAGTCGCTCTGGCTGTCAATCCCGACGCTCTGGGCGCCAGGAGACAGGGCGTGTCTAAGGCCATCAACATCGGGCTACTCCGGGAAAAACTTTTGCGGCTCAATCCTGCAGTTCTAGTGGACCTCGATGTGGACGTCCTCTCCGCCGTTCTTACCAGCCTCATAATCGATGCAGCTCTTCCCCATGGAGTCTGTTCGCGCAAATCACCGCCCTGGTTTGACAGAGACTACTATCAAGCAAGGCATTACCTAATGCAGCTTCTGATGGCGTCTAGAGCATGCAACGTGATGAAGAACGCCTACAGCGCGTTCCGGCGAGACTACCGTCTCCTGCTGCAGATAAAGAAGGTGGCCTTCGCCGAACTACAGGAGCAACGACTGGTCCTACAGGCACAGGAGACTCCGTATTCCTACCTGAAGGGGCCGTTCAAGTTCACGAGCTGTCCCATCGCGCCCGTGAAACTTCGATCCTACTTCGAGCGTATGTTCACGAGTGCTTCCACCATCCCGGTCTCCATCCCCGCTACAACTCTTCCCGCAACCGCCTGGGAACAAGAGTTTGCGCGGTCTCTTGAGTCATCGTTCTCTGAGGACGAGGTCTCCAGCTCCATTCAGCATCTCAAGAACAACAAGGCGTTTGGCGCTGACCGCGTGAGAAACGAGCACCTAAAGGTGGCCACCTCGCTGATCTCCCTCTGGACAACCCTCGTCAACAAATGCCTATCCCAAGGACGCATTCCTGAAACATGGAAGGAGTGCATTTTGAAGGTGATCCCCAAGGGTAAAGGCGACCTTCTTCTTGAGTCATCATGGAGAGGGATAGCAAAGAAAAGCTGTGTGTACAAGCTGTTGTCGTCTTTGCTGTACAGGCGACTGTCCTCGTACCTGGAAGTCAGAGGGGCGCTCCCACAAGAACAACACGGCTTCAGACGGCACAAGTCAACATCCACAGCATGCGGCGAACTTCTAGATGAGATAACTTCATCGTTGCAGAAAAAGCGGCGGCCACTGCACGCCGTCTTCGTGGACCTAAAGTCCGCGTTTGAGGTGGCACCTAGGGACACCGTGTTGGAGAAACTCGCCCGCTTCGGCATCGGCCGACCACTGCTCACCCTCCTGGCATCGATTCTCCAACCCAACTCTATCGCTCTGGATGATGGAGTCTGTGAGCATCCGCCATTCCTCCAGACCACGGGGTACCCCCAGGGGGACAACCTGAGTCCCCTGCTCTTTGCTGTTCTCCTAAGCCACCTGCCCGCCCTTGTCAAGGAGCTGTATCCCATGGTGGGCATTCTTCTATATGCGGACGACATCGTCATGTTTAGTCGCATCAGGCGGGACCTCCAGGCTTCCATCAAGGTGCTGGAGAAGTACTGTGACAACAACGGCATGTGTGTGAACGTGTCGAAGACCAAGGCTGTCAAGTTCAGGGCAGGAGGCGCCCTCGCCTCTCACGATCGCCTTCGACTACGCAACTCGCCCATTGAGTATGTGAGCAACTTCTGCTACCTGATCTTCTACAGCAGGGGTGTGTGCTTTAGCAAGCATATCACCGAGCGCGTGTCAAAGAGCGTCGTGGCCATGGCGACGATCGGCGAGCCACAGAAGCTCTCACTGTCGACCGCCCTTCAACTCTTCCACCTCAAGGTATCTTCGGTTGCCTCCTATGGAATCGATGTCATCTGGGAGCACCTGTCGGCACATCAGCTGGACCAACTGGACAAGGTCAAAGCAACGTTCTTGAAGAGAGTCTTGGGCTTACCGCGGAACGCCCAGAACCGACTGGTGTACGCGTTGGCCGGGACAGGACCATACCTAGAGGACCTCGTGCCACGGTTCCAGCTCCGGCCCACACCTGCTCTTCAATCGTTCAGGACTACCTTCGCAGAGAAGATGCGCGAAATCCCCACGGATTTCTACCGAACTCGAGCCATGACATCATCTGCTTGGAAGGAACCCCTGCAGGACCTCCGACATGTCATCACTCGAGCTTTGTTCGCGAAGAGACTTTCATGAGCCGCAAGCAACCTGTATACGTGTATGTAGACATTGCCCCCGATATCATTTCGAGGTGTGCCAGAGCTTCGATAGCCTACGACGGTTGGCAAGGGAAAGCAACTAATTAACCATTGTTTTTAACCATTGTTTTTAAATCATATGACATGTAATATACCTTTTTGGTCAATAAATGAGAAGATGATGATGAAAGTAGAATGCTTTCACAAAACGTAACTGATCGTTGTAGAAAAGCGCTTATCGCTATACCAGCCGATATCAGGCACCAATACAACAGTCCGCTGTGTGCTGCAGGGTTGGGATTCGTACCTACCTACAGTATCTAAATGACGTGGAGACATCTTAACACTTCGCGCGAATGGCAGTTAGGTAGGGCAATAGTGTGATGCCCGCTTTACTAACGCGGGCACTTATCCGTCCGTCGAATTCGCGCAACAGACTTGTATACATGATCGCGGGCTCAGTGTCATTTATCGATAAACTTGTAGGCATCTACAATTTAACGCAAACAGCATGCCTGGAAAAATAGTCTAAGATAAGTGTAATTTATCACCAGGCATGATTACTCAAGAATACCTCTGTCCATGTCGGCATCTCGCCACTCTCTACAGTGTTCACATTGATTTCATCATCTATTATGTTGGTCTGTTGGCTCTCATTCATGGAGATCCCGTAGTGGACTTCGAATGCCGTCGTTGTGTCGATCTATGCCCCTTGTCGTCTCACCTTAGGGACTGTACTGAATCCGTCCCATCGTCTCTTTTCCTCGCTCTCCCCACCCCTCTCTCTCTCTCTCTCTCTTTGAGCTCCAGCGATAACCCTCTCATGAACCGATTTTACTTTGTGTGCCATATTAATTATGTTCAGATTTACATACTCAAACAGGGTGCACTTTGATAACTCGTATATCGATATATATATATAAATCGTATATAGCTGAGAATGTTGTTGCTGTTATTGTTGTTGCTGCCTTGTTGCTGCTGCTGCTGCCTTGTTGCTGTTGTTGTTGCTGTTGCTGCCGTTGTTGCTGTTGTTGTTGACACCGCCGGCGGCGGCGGCGAGGATGCAGTTGTGAACGAAACCCAAAGGCGAGGGCTGGAGAGGGCGCTGCTCTCTGCCTACGGCTGTGGCTAGAACGAGGTAGAGAGAGAGAGAGAGAGACACCATCACACGAACAACACCAACCAACAACCTACTATTGGGAGATCCGGGGCTTTGGGCTCTTGTTGTTGCTGTTGCTTTGACTGCTGTTGTTGTGGTTGTTGCTGCTGCTGCTGTTCCTGCTGTTGTTGTTACTGGTGTTGTTCTGGCGGTCCTGGCGCCGCTGGTCCATGGTCCAACTGCTGGTTGGTGGTCATATAGCTTTACCTTTTTTCTCAACCAACCACTTCCCCGTGGCTGAGCTGAACCAATCGACTATTCGGCTTGGTTTCGCCGGATGACGGCGGTTGCCGCCGCCACAGACAACAACAACAACAACCATAACGACCATGACAAGTACGACAACAACTCCAGCAACAGCAACAACAACAACAACAACAACAACCATAACGACCATGACAAGTACGACAAAAACTCCAGCAGCAGCAGCAGCGACAACAACAACAACAACCATAACGACCATGACAAGTACGAAAACAACTCCAGCAACAACAACAACTCCCGCAACAACAACAACTACTTTTAGTGCTACAACAACAGCAGCAGCAGCAGCATAACCACCGACGACGACAGGGTGTTGTTGTTGTTGTTGTACTACCACCTAGCACGACCCAGCCACTCTGATCACACTCGCCCGGGCCCGCGCGCGCGCGGTTGTGACACTAAGTAAGCAGCGTTGCGGTAGTAGATCTAACAGTAGGCGTAGTCGTAGTCGTAGTAATAGTAGTAGTTGTTGTAGTAGTAGTTGTAGTGGTGGTGGTGGTGGTAGTGGTGCCATTTCTTAGTGGTCTTCGTGGTAGCGTTAACACCAGCAGCACCGTCACCGCGACGACACAAAGAGTGGTTGTTGGTGATGCTATGACCATCACAGCGCAATGATGACAATGATGATGATAATGATGATGATGATGATGACGATGATGACGATAATGACGACGATGGTGATGATGACGACGACGGAAGGCGGAAGGCCGAGCTGTGGGTTCTCGTAGCGGCGACAACAGCAGCAGCAGCAGCAGCGGTAGCGGCATTGCCGCTCGAACCACTGTAAAGTGGAC